>APFE031548775.1:0-10625 GCA_000404065.3 Pinus taeda
ACTTTCTTGACAAATAAAGTTGCATCATCAAGATCAAAATGTTTGAAATTGAGTTTCAGAAGATGCTTAGTTAGTTTTTCATACCAGGCTCGCGGTGCTTGTTTGAGGCCATACAAGGAATTCACAAGCTTGAATACTTTATGTTCATGTCCTTTCACAGCAAATCCTTCAGGTTGGGACATAAAAACATTCTCTTTTAAATCTCCATTTAAGAAAGTAGTTTTTACATCCATTTGGTGGTCTTTCCAACCGTTATGAGCTGCTAATGCAAAGAGTGTCTAGATGGTAGCCCATTTTGTTGTGGGGGCAAAAGTCTCCTCATAGTCGACCCCTTCCTTCTGTGCAAAACCTTTTTTCACAAGCCTAGCTTTGTGCTTGTCAAGTGAGCCATCAGGTTTATACTTGTTCTTGTAGACCCACTTGTAGCCAATTGGTTTGGTTCCTAATGGAGGATCAACCAGCTTCCAAGTGTCGTTCTTTATGAGGGCATCATACTCCTTTTGCATTGCCTCTTTCCATCCATCATGAGAAGCAGCTTCTTTGAAGGAAGTTGGTTCAAAATTTGTAGACAAGTTCAATTCAAAATCATAAGAAACATCCATATCAACAGGTGAATTAGAATCATCTACATCACCTCCATTTTGCCGGTTTGAATTTCTGGTTCCTGTCTTTCCAACTTCATCAGGATGAACACTTTTAAATGTCTTTGTCAGCCACTTTGGGGGACCTTTCTCATATGGTCCAGGCTGATCCGTTGATTGAGTTGGGACTGAATCAAAATTGAGTCTCCCAATTCTATCAATTACATCACTTAAAGCATCATCCGTTTTTGAAGTTTCATGCGGGGGAGAGTGTTCTTCAGAAGAAGATTCCACATGTTGATCTAGTATAGGAATCCCCCCTTCAATATGTGGAATCTGATTATCAAATTCTTGAAATGATTTTGCTTTTGCGAATATATCCAAGCGATCAAGTTTCCGCTCAACAACATTGTCAGTTTTGGATGATTCAAGGAAAATTACATCTCTAGATACAACAAATTTCTTATTTACTTCATCATAGAGGCGGTATGCTTTGGAGGTGTTTGAATATCCCAGAAAGATACACTTACGACTTCTAGCACCATGTTTGTTTCTATGTACCTTTGGTATCAAAGCATAACAGGTTGAACCAAAGACCATGAGATGATTTATCGAAGGAACATGCCCATACCACATTTCATATGGAGTCTTGTTTCTTATAGCATTAGATGGACATCTATTCTTTATATATGTAGCACATAGAACAACATCAACCCAAAACATTATCTTTACATTTTTGAAGAAGAGGATGGATCATACCATATTTAAGATTTTCTATTCATTCTTTCAGCTACACCATTCTGTTGGGGATTATAAGGGACAGTTGTTTGATGTTTGATCCCATGTTGGCGAAGATAGTTTTCAAATTCATTTGATGTGTATTCCTTTCCATTATCAGTGTGAATAGACGCAATGTGAGAATTGTGCATCATTTTCAATCCATTTACGAAAATTCTTGAATGTTTGAAAAGCATTAGATTTGTTCTTCAATAAATAAACCCAACACATTCTGGTGTAGTCATCAATAAATGTCATGATATATTTATTTCCATTTGCAGAAGGAACAGGCATTGGGCCACATAAATCTGAATGAATGAGTTCAAGTTTCCTATGTGCTATTGAATGTGAATCATGAAAAGACCGTTTCTATGCTTTCCTAGAATGCAAGCATCACATTTCTTAAGTTTCCTAGGAATTGTAGGCAAACCAGCAACACCATTTTTCTTCAACAAGCGGAGACTGTCATAGTTCAAATGTCAAAATCTAGCATGCCATAATAAACTTGATGGAAGTGTTCCTTCTTCATGATGAGAATTGTATGAGAAATGTTGTGCATGAGCAGAGATTCCTTGCAGTTTGAGAAGCCTTGCTTCTTCTATTCCCCTCATGACAAGTGAGTGGTCAGATGCTTTTCTTACCTCAAGCTTGCCATCAAACATATGAATGGAGTGACCTTGCTGGCAGATGTGGACCAAGTACAACAAGTTTCTCTTGAGCTATGGGAGATATAGAACATGATGCAGAAGAAAGTCTAGAAGACCAAGCAGTTTAAGCCTAATTGTGCCAAGCCCTGATGGCTTGATTTTTGATTGATTTGCAAAGTATACTGCTCCATCAACATTGTCAGTGAAATCTTCAAAAACATCTTTTCTATGAAACATGTGGCAGGTTGCTCCTGAATCAAGCAACCAATCATTTTTCCAAGAAGCAAGTGAAGCATTAAATAAATCTTCATTTACTCCAATGTTACATTGTGCCACAACCTAGTGAGCGGATTCAGGTACTCTACCTTTGTCTGTATCATTAGTTTTACCTTTCTGTTGGTTTCTTTTCTGCTCAATTTTGTCCCACGGTATCTTGCATGTAGAGGCATCATGTGATCCATTTCTTTTGCAGCAAATGCAGTGCAAATCTGCCTTTTCTCCTTGAGAATGTCTGCCCCCCCTGCCTCTGAAATATCTTCCTCTTCCTCTTCGACCACCTCTTCCTCTTGTAGAATCTTGAGCAGGATGCTTTCTTTATGAGCAAGGCACACAACTTCTTCAAAAGATTCAGGGGCTGTTCTTCTTTCCAAAAGCTTTCTCTCTTTCAGCAAACTTTTCACAAGAGAGTCAAAGGTTATAATCTTTGAGATTTCCATTTGCTTGCAATGACTCAAGATAATTGGAGTAAGTAGGATAAAAGTGCCTTGAGAAAAGCGATAAGAGGAATATCCAGCTCAACCTTAGTGGATTTGATATCATGCATTATAGACTTTACTTTAGATGCAAGAGCAAGAGGATCATTATTTTGCAGTTCAAGAATGAAGAGTTTAATCATGAGTTGAACAACTTCAAGTGCAGAATGTGAGTCATAGAGTTCTTTTAGCTTTTGTAGGGCTTCAAAGGCAGTTGAATATGATGAAATATGGTGACTCACCTCTTCATTTACAGATGCTGCGATTAATGCATAAGCTTTGCTGTTCTTGTTTTCCCAAATGACGAGCTCTTTTTCTGTGGTAGGCTGTACTGGTTCATTGTCTCCATCTCCAACACACACTCCTTTCCACAACTCATTGAAAATGAGGATGTGTTTTATCATCCAGGACCATTCGGGATAGTTCTCCTTGCCGGTGAGAACTATTCCCACCATGGATATGATTGAATGCATTATGTAAAAAAAAATTACTTTTGCTGATAGAAAAATACTTCTACCAATATACAATAAAATTGTACTCAAAAGGGCATTCTCAAAAGATTTCAAATCCACCATGTGACCCATATAAATCCATCATTATATAAATCCACCTCATATAAATTTCATATAAATCCACCATATAAATCTCATATAAACTTCATATAAATCCACCATATAAATGTCATATGAATCCCATATAAATCCACCATTATATATGTATATGGCATACATCCCCTTTATATATAAAAAAAAAAAACTCAATTACCATGTGACAACGTTCAAATGTATCTACGTCCAGCGTTCAACTATATGTGACAGTGTTCAAATATATCGGTGTTGCAGAACAGGCCAACGTTAAAAAATACCAAGCCAGCGTTAAAAGCTTTTATGATACCTCGGTTTCTTGCAATAATCGATGAAGCCACTCTCACTCAAGTGAGACTTCATCTCTTCCACATCAATCAACTCTTAACAACCCATAATTATGCTCCTTTCCCCGACAGCTGTAATGACTGACGACTTTCAGAAAGTATTTCCGCACCGTGGAGGCACTAGAGCAATCGCTGGGGCGAACAAACATACTGTTGTTACAGCAAATAATAAGAACAAACCAAGCGCCTTCTTCATCCTGAAAAAATTAAAAACAACTGCAAACGCCTCTGCGTAAATTCATTGGGAATGGAGTCCAAAACTTTGAAGGGATTGACCATAGCGTCCCAAACATCGCCGTAACGACCACCTGCAAAAGGCACCAGAGAGCAGCGTAATAATAGCAATCAACGGATTCAAAAATGTATTGAATATGGATGGTTTAGGAATGTGGCAGAGGAACATTTCAGCAGATCAGAATACGTGGAGCAGGCTACCAAGTCAGGACAACACCTTTTTTTTTATGAAACCATGTCGGAACAACAAACGTTTATGGACAGTTAGGACAACATGGACAGCGCTGGACAATGTGGACAGTATGGAGGGGGCAGCTACTATGTCAGGAGTAGCTAATTATATGGAGGAGAAGCTCAGCTATATGGAGAGCAGACTGGGAGTTACAAGGGCCATAAAAGCTAAAAAGCAGCTGGCTTTGATACCATGTCAGATCAGGCAGTAACTCCATAAGGCAAAAATGATTTGACTGTCTTATTCCATCAGGTAGGTGTTTGTTATATACATGAGGAAGAGACTGCTTAGTTCATCTCCCGATGACTGTGCATATTTCTAATTTATTTATTTACATAAATTCACCCAATCACAAGGATTAGGTGTCAACAGGGTTGGTGACTTGCCACCTTTTTTTTTTCTATTTTTTTTAATAAATAATTCAAAAACTGTTGGTCAGAATTTAAGGGTCACCAGAAAAATTAAGTAGGTGACAATTTCTCCATTTATAACCAACGAAAACCATCACCATTAAGTTCCATTTTGTCCCTTGGTTAAAGTCTGCCAAATTTAGTAAGTCTTCCAGTTTTAGCTAGGCACCAAATTTAGTTGGTGGTTTGCCAAATTTAGCTAGTGGGCCTAGTTGATAAAAAATTTGACTCGCCATAACTTTTGCATACAAACTTAGATTGAGGTGTCATTTACGCCATTGGAAATATTGCGACGAGCTCTTCGATTTGATCCTAGTTTAATTTCAATCCAAGGACTTCAATGTTTTAGCCTTTCCTCAACCCTCTTTGATTCCTAAGCATTTTTGGAGCCACCTAGATCACCTGGGGTCACTTGCGGGCACTGAAGGGGATGAGTGTTGGAAGAAATATGGGGAGATGAGGGGTTCCAAGCCTAAGGAACCCTGCTTGCACTTGCATCAAAAGCCAATATAATGAAACACTAGCTGCATGAATGAAAAACACAACCCTCCCCACATCCTCCTCCCATAATGTTGATATGTTATTACATATATATTAATTATAAATACATTTATGGAAATCAACATTAATGTATAAATATATTAATATATTAATTCATAATTACTATAAGTTTATATATAATTAATGTGTAGGTTTATAAACAATAGGTAAATATATATTGTCAAAAGGTCACGAGATAGATAACATTAAGGAAAGAAAACAATTTTAATTTGAAACAAGATCAAAAGGAAAAAATTGATGCGTAATCATACATATTTTTATGAAACAAGATATTAAAATGCGAGAAAACCAATAATCATGAACATTAATAATACAATCATCTACACATTAACACATTAACAAGTCAAGAATAATACATTAATTTACACATTAACACATTGATAACATATTAACTATACATTAATATATACATTAACATGTCAACTATGGTTAGTTATGATTATGTTAGGGTCCAACCCTAACCCCCTTATTTATGTAATAGGATCGAGTCATAGTGATAGTTAAGTAAAGAGTCAATAAAGCCCATATTAATAATTGTAAGTGGTTAACCCACATTTAATGAAGGGACCATAATTAGTTGCAAATGGGCATGGTATTAGATAGATCGTACTAATAAGAACCATGGTATTGCCCCATGGTATTGCATGTATGAATCCTATATAAAGGATAGAGACTCCCCTCGAGGAGCATTGTGTCTTATTTTGTAATTGAGCTCAACTCTATTGGAGGGAAGTGAACATTGCTTTCTGAATAATAAAATACTTGCTATTATTTCTCATTGTTCTATGTTCTGGGTATATTTCTTCGCATATTTGGTATTGTCTTGCAGGTTAAGAGCATAACAAGTGGTATCAGAGCGCTTTCCAGGGCTGGTGGGATCTCCAATTTTTAGCAATTTTTTTTTTTGGCTAGAGACGTGTTTCAGTGTCTCTAAACCACGAGATCTATCATTGAGCGCATAAACCTGTGGATATGGGGAGGCATGCATGTAGGAAATACAAGAGGTGGTCACACTTGTTGGATTCCCTTGTAACCCCCGTGGGTACCCCTTCGAGTAGTAGCGCATTAGACAGAACCGCACATGAACTGTCTTCCAAGTACCCTCGGATATATCGAAAGCCCCCTAGCTCCCTTGAAACCTCGCCATAGATAAACCGTCAGCTGTCTTGCTACTACAGTACACCGAAAAAAACACTCGGAGAGATTACTCGCGCGTACGATAGGGTAGTCAGGTTGTACGACTAAGGGTACGGTTGATCCTCCTTGGTTAGTGCCATGAAAAATTGGGACGATTACTACTGTTAAACCCTTATGTATATTGCGATCTGCAGCACCTGACACTCCTGAAGACCATAGTTTCCTTCTCTATCTCTGGATCACGCATAATATTTGCCAGATCAGATCTCACAGGTGGGGTTTTGTTGCAGCAGCAGCAATTAGTTCCACCGTTCAGATCTATCAGATCATCCATTCAGATCTATCAGATCCATCAAGATCCGCAACAACAATTAGTTCCACCATTCAGATCTATCAGCTCAGCCATTCATATCTATCAGATCCATCAGATCCACCATCCAGATCTAGCAGTTTGGGCTTTGTAGCTGTCGCAACAATCAGATCCACCATTCAAATCTGACTAATTGTCTGGGTTCCTATACCTGGGCGTGATTTTCACAGGACTTTGGGCAACATTGACATTTCTGGGATTCGACTATTGCAGTATTTCCCGGGATGCTTATTGGAGACTTAGCCCATAAGAATCAGGTTGACGAGTTGAGCAAGGTGGTACAATTCAATTGTTAGTGCCAAAAATTTCGGGCGGTCCCAAATTTCAAGCACATCGGATCGGTGCATGGTGTAAACTAGAGCTCAATCTATGGCCAATGAGAGGATTGACAACCTTGAATCACAATTGAAAGATGCCATGTTGCAGTTGAAGAAATTAAATGAAACACTCGCAAAGGGCGAGGTGGAGGAATGCGCGAAGGCATATATTGGCAATGAAAACATTGAGGGCAAGTCTAGCCAGTCTCTTCACCTCTTTGGCACCCACCAACAATCCCATAAACGACCACCCAAGCTGGAGATGTATAAATTTGATGGCTCTCACCCAGCCTCATGGACAGCACAAATGGAGGAATATTTCACACTGAATTACATCCTGGATGATGCGACTCAGCTTAGTGTGGGTATCATGTACTTGGACAATGAAAGATGGCAATGGTGGCAATAACATCAACGTTGCTATGGAAGGACCTTGACTTGGCAGACATTCAAAAAAGCTCTTATGGATTGCTTTGACCAGGAATCTAATTTTTTGGGTTGTCTCACTAAGCTCTGATAGATAGAAACAGTGAACGAATATATTATGGCCTTTGAAGCCTTAGCTTTCCGCACTGGAGGTCTACATGATGAGTTCTACATGGAATGTTTTGTCAGTGGTCTCAAAGAAGCCATACAAGGCCACGTACGACTGCACCACCCTAGCTTATGGTTGCATGCTTGCAGGATAGCTCATGAAGTAGAATGTGCATTAGCGGCCCAGTCCAATCACCCAAATTTCATTGCCAAGGGTCACCACACAAGCTCAAAGCAATACCAAACACTCAAGGTTCAAAAATGCGTCACCGACAGAAATGGAGGAAAGAAGAAAGCAAGGGTTGTGTTACTACTGTGATGAGAAATACTCCCCCGGGCATAAATGCAAGGAGCCCAAATTCTTTCAAATTGATGCTACTGATCACAGTTCATTGGAGGAAGCCCCACCACTTGAGGAACCAGAGGAGGAAGAAGAGGACCACCAACAGGTCAATGTAGCTGAAGAACCAGTTATCTCACTACATGCTTTGGCAGGGATTTCTTCTCCCCAAACTCTCAAAGTCATAGGTTTTATCAAGCATCGCCCAGTAGTAGTCTTGATTGATAGTGGTAGTACACATAATTTTATCCATAAAAAAGTCACGAAAGCAGTGCATTGTTTTTCCGAGCAGTTTCTAACTTCCAAGTCCAAATTGCTGATGGGGGGATAATGAAATGTGAAGGCCGCTGTGAAAATGTCAAACTTCAAATTGGGGATTATCAGTTAAAGACCCACATGTTTGCCGTACACATGGGAGGGTGCGACATTGTCCTAGGTGCTGAATGGCTTCGCACACTTGGCCCAATCATAATGGATTTCCAGGAGTTATATATGAGCTTTAAGCAGAACAACCACACACATACCCTCCATGGAATCGAGGTGGGAGCTCCCTCTATCATCAGCTCACATCGGATGGAAAAATTGTTAAGGAAGGGCCACCATGGAGTTATAGCCCAATTTAATGTTGTCCAAGCCTTCGAACCCAATTCTCTTCATATTCATCCTGAGATGCAACAGATCTTGAACAACCATCTGCCAATCTTTGACAAGCCTCAGGAGCTTCCACCCTCGAGAAGGGAATATGATCATAGCATTACTTTGGTCCCAGGGGCCCAGCCACCAAATGTTCACCCATATAGATATCCGTTCACCCAAAAGAATGAAATTGAAAAAATAATCAAGGAACTCTTGGAAGTAGGCATCATTCATCCTAGCATTAGTCCTTATTCATTGTTGATGGTCATGGTGATCAAGAAAGATGGGGAATGCCGTATGTGCCCAGACTTCAGGGCCCTCAATAAGTTGACTATCAAAGATAAATTTCCCATCCTAGTTTTCGATGATTTGTTGGATGAACTAAATGTGGCTCACTTGTTTACTAAGCTTGACCTTCGCTTGGGCTATCACCAAATTCGCATGAAATAAGTCAACATTCCAAAGACTACTTTTTGAACTCATGAAGGCCATTATGAGTTCCTGGTCATGCCATTTTGTCTTTGTAATGCCCCGTCCACTTTGCAGAGCCTTATGAACCACTTGCTCAAACCATATCTCAAAAAATTTGTCCTTGTTTTCTTTGATGACATCCTCATCTACAGTCGCATCTAGGCCACACATCTTTAGCATGTAGATCTTCTCTTGCCACTACTCCGCAAACATAAATTATTTGACAAGATTTCGAAGTGCTCTTTTGGCATGGAAGAAGTTGATTATTTGGGCCACATTGTGGGTCGTGAAGGTGTCAGGGTGGACCCCAAAAATATCGAGGCAATGCAGGATTGGCCTCAACCAAAGACCTTGAAGAGCTTGAGAGCATTTTTGGGTCTCACTAGCTACTATCGCAAATTTGTCTGCAATTATGGTCGTATTGCTAGGCCCCTCACTCAAATCTTCAAGAAAAATTCATTCCTCTGGAATGATGAAGCAAAACAAGCCTTTACAGCTCTCAAACTTGCCATGTGTTCCGCTCCAGTCTTAGCACTACCCGACTTCACAAAATCTTTTGTGATTGAATGTGATGCTTTTGGTATGAGTATTGGGGCGGTCTTAATGTAGGAAGGTTGACCCTTGGCCTTCATGAACCAACAACTAAGTGGGAAGAATCTGGGACAATCTACCTATGAGAAGGAGATGATGGCCATCTTACATGCAGTAGATAACTGGCGGCCATACTTATTGGGACGACATTTCCAAATCCACATAGACCATCAAAGCCTTAAATATTTTTTGGAGCAATTTCTATCCTCACCACAACAAAATAAATGGCTCACCAAAATACTGGGATATGATTATGAGATAATTTACAAGAAAGGGTGCGAAAATATTATAGCAGATGCGTTATCTCGCCAATTTGAGGAGGAAAGTACCTTGCTTGCAATTTCCTTTCCCATTCCAGAATGGATTGAAGAGGCTCGCAAGGGATGGTTTTCACATCCCTGGGTCTCCCAACTCATTAATCAATTGCAGGTGGATCCAAATTCCACAGCAGGATACTCGTGGCAAGATGAGATTCTTCACTACAAGGATAGAGTCGTAATATCACGAACATCCACCCTCAAAAGCCGCATTTTGGTGGAGTTGCACTCATCTCCCACTGCAGGACATTTAGGCTTTCAGAAGACATATGCTCGCACTTGAAGATCATTTTTTTGGATAGGCATGAAAAATGACATTCTTACTTTTGTAGCTGAATTCAATGTCTGTCAGCGCCACAAAGGAGAAACAGTCAAATCCCTAGACACATTACAGCCATTGCCCATCCTGGCCTCAATTTGGACGGAGGTTTCTATGGATTTCGTTACGGGTCTTCCAAAGCCAGGAAACGAGTCAGTCATCATGGTGCTTGTGGACATACTTTCTAAGTATGCTCATTTTTGCACCCTACCTCACCCTTTTACACCGACTTTGGTCGCTTAATATTTCATGGATAATATTTTCAAATTGCATGGCATGCCCACTTCCATTGTGTCTGATCATGGCCTGATCTTCACTAGTAACTTTTGGCAGGAACTCTTCTAGCTACAAGGTACCCAAATACAACTTAGTACTTCCTATCATCCAGAAATTGATGGTCAAACTAAAGCAGTCAACAAATGTCTGGAGACCTACCTTAGGTGTTTCACTTTAGAAAAGCAACATCTC
>APFE031548785.1:6854-47099 GCA_000404065.3 Pinus taeda
GTAAAGTCAAGAAATTGTTTATTTGTGTATCATCATCAAATACCTGCCAGTCCTTGACATTATTTGGGACATATGGTCTGTGTTTTATCTCGGCTGTCAAACAGTGATGGGGCTCAAAAGGCAGCTTACAGGTACTTGCAAATGTGGCCAAACTATGAGCATGAAGATTCTGGGCCCTGGGAATTTTGGCAATCTGAAATTCAGTGAAGGACTTTAATAACTCAGTAGCAGCAAACCTATAAGACCTCAATCTTTTGTCATTGGTGACAAAATTGCCTTTTACTTGTTGGATGACTAGGTCTGAGTCTCCCAGGATTGAAACTTTTATGGCTTGTAGGGATTTTACTAACTTGAGGCCTTCTAAGAGAGCTTCATACTCAGCCATGTTGTTAGTGCACCTGAAGTTCAGTCTATAGGCTTAGCCTTCTGCATGGCTGTTTTGTTTATTGTGTATCCAAACTCCAGCTCCTGCCCCTAATTTGTTGACTGATCCATCAAATTCTAGGAACCATAAGATCTCTTGTTCTAGGGGAGACTGGATAATTTCTCTGTGGTCTGGAATTGTGAGTTGAAGTTTTGGTTCTTCATCTAGTTTGACTTTTAGAACAGTCTTCTCACTTGATGGAGTCAACTTTGTTCTTAAAGCAGCAGTTTGTTCATTAAAGTCCTGATCTTGTTTGAGTTTCTTGCTTTCATCATCATATGATTTGTCCTCTTGAACATTTCCATCTTTTGACTCAACCAATGTTTCTATGTCAGGGGTTCCTTCATTGATATGCTGATCGGTTTTGATTGTCTGGATTTCTTCATTATTTGTGTGACCTGTATTGTCGTTAAAGAGAATATATGAATCTATATCTGAATGGATAGCATATATGGGGAAGTTTTGAGGCTTTTCTTCAGTGCTGACCATGTATTTCATGAGTGACTCTCTATATAGTTGTTACACTGAAATTTGTCACCATGACTATCTACAGTTAATATGGCTCCATCAATAGTCATATTATCCTCCTTGTCAAGCCTAACACCTCTACTCTTCATGTCAAGCTTCAAAAAACAGAGAAAGTCACTAAAAACATGTTTATCTCTGGGTACGCAGGTTCTCTCTACCTTGCCTGCGTGTACGCATCCCAAACTCATTATACTTGCGTACTTATACGCTCTGTAAGCCAAAGGATGGGTGCGTACCCCTGTAAAGGTCAAAAGGCGCGAGTTTCATCTTAAAAAAGTTACTTGTGGTCACTTCTAGAGCCTCCTAGAAGAGTGTTTGACGTGTATTGAGCGCCTCCAGATGGTTCATGCATCCCTATGATAGAGGAACTTATCCCATCAAGAGAGGAGCTACCCCATCCAAAAGAGGGAGTGTCCCATTAATGTTGGACCTGAATAACTTCCTCTAGAACACTATAAATACAGGCATTGGGCCAGAGGAGGGGAGGTTGAAAGCTGAACATTCCAAAGGGTAGATGCTGCTGGAATTAGGAATTCCATTGTAAACTTGTGAGGAGAGATTACCATCCTTTCTTGTTGCCATATTGGAAGTGGGTGAGCTTGTCAAAGTAGAGGAAATCTCTTGTTGGACCCTGGGAGGAGCTTGCACAACACCAAGGCTCAGGTTGTAATGGTTCCTTTTTTGTTTCCTTAATACAAATAAGTCCATTCTTCTCAATGATTTGTTGTTAATGAATTATTTCATATACTCCTTGGTCTATATGATGAATATGCTTTGTTTTATGAAATATTCAGGTGTTATGTAATCGTTTGACTGTTGGTGTATGCAGGTCTTAAAGTGAAGGAGGAGCTCATCCGGATCAGCAAGGCTGGACTGCTACAACAAACATTGGATTTAAGGTAGGATCGAACAACACTTGGTTTCTCATAGAATAATGTATATTTAGAGAAGGATTGCTCTTGTTTGGTTTGTTTGTCACTAGAGAGTCTTAGACTCCTAGGGAGGTTAGGTTTGTCTGCAAAAATAACTCTTTCCGCATGACAGGGTGTACAATCTTCTTGGGGTATACATCCGGCTAAAACAAAAACCTCTAAATAATCATGCTCCACACCCAGCAATTTCCCACTTGGAGAATGATTGTAGTAACTCCATCACTGCTTCATTTGCTGGACAATGACTCCTCTTTGGACCTAATTGTTTCTCATATTCATTGTCATCCTTGAAGACCAATTGAAACTGAGCATATTCTCAGTTTCTCCTTGGTTACAAGTTTTGTTAGCATATCTGCAGGATTTTGGCTAGTGTGTATCTTTTCCAGCTTCAACTCTCCATCTTCGAACACTAATCATATGAAATGGTACTTGAGCTGTATGTCTTTAGTCCTTGAATGAAACGCTGAGTTCTTTGCAAGATCAATGGCACTTTGGCTATCACTGTATAATGTGCCCATATCATGATTCTTACCCAATTCACCATAAACCTTTGTAACCAAATCATTTCTTTACTAGCCTCTATACCAGCAACATACTCTGCTTCTGTTGTTGAAATTGCAACAACACTTTGGATTTTTGAAACCCAACTGACAATTGTTCCACCTATAGTAAATACATATCCTATAGTGCTCCTCCCATTATCTTTATCACCTGCCATAACTGCATCACATATCCCTGTAGAGAAATGTTTGAACCACAAAAGCATAATTCTTGATTTCTAGTACCTTTCAAATATTTGAGAATCAATTTCACTGCCATCCAATGTTCCTTTCTTTGATTGTTCTTATACCTGCTTACAACTCCCACTGCATGTGAAATATCATGCCTTTTGCATACCATTGCATACATTAAGCTTCCAACTGTTGATGCATATGGAACTTTAGACATATAATCCATGTCTTCTTGGGTCTTTGGGCACACTTCCTTACTAAGTTTGAAATGGCTAGCAAAAGGTGTACTAAATGGTTTTGCATTGTGCATATTAAATCTTTTCAACACCTTTTGTATGTACTCATTCTGGGACAATGTTAATTTGCGATTTTTCCTGTCTCTAGTTATTCTCATACCAAGGATTTGTTTTGTAGCTTCCAAATCCTTCATTGCAAATGAATTTTCCATTTTTCTATTGAGCACATTTATTTCCCCCATGTTAGACCCTGCAACAAGCATGTCATCTACATACAATAACAATGTAATATAGCTACCATAATTTTGTTTTTTCAGATAAACACAATGATCAGAGTGACATCTAGTATAACCTTGTTCAGACATAGACTTGTCAAATTTTAGATACCACTACCTTGGAGCCTGTTTCAAGCCATACAAGCTCTTCTTCAACTTGCACACTAGTTTCTCCTTCCCTTTTATCTCATATCCTTGTGGTTGCTGCATATATATCTCTTCCTCCAAATCCCCATGGAGAAAGGTTGTCTTTACATCTAACTGCTCAAGATGCAAATCTTCAACTGCTACTAGACTTAAAATAGTTTTGATTGAAGTCATTTTAACAACAGGAGAAAATATTTCATCAAAATAAATACCTTTCTTCTGTGCAAACCTATTCACCACAAGTCTAGCTTTGTACCTTTGTTTTCCTCCATCTTCTTCCTTCACCCTGTAAACCAATTTATTCTTCAATGTAGTTTTCCCTACAGGCAACCTAACTAAGCCCCAAGTCTAGTTATGCATTAAGGAGTCCATCTCTTCTTCCATGGCTACCTCCCACTTCTTCCTACTTTCAACCTGCATTGCTTCTTCATAACATTCAGGTTCACCACAATCAATCAACAATAAATAATATAATGAAGGAGAGTATCATTTAGGGGCATACTTATCTTGGTAGATCTTCTAACACCACTTTCAGGTGTTTGGGGTGCCTGTTGCTATTGTGGTGGTTTTTTTTTTTTATGGTTGTTGATTATTATTATTTTCAAGCACCTTTACTTTTTCAGTGATTTCATCAAGAACTGTATTCCTTGTTTTCTTTTTCCTATTTCTTTTCTTGCAACTGATTCTTGTACAAGACCTTTTCATTAAATATTACATCTCTTCTCCTAATGATTTTGTGCTTTTCGTAATCATATAAGCGATAACCAAAATCATTAACACCATATCCAATACAGGTAAATTTCTTTGACTTTGCCTCAAGCTTTGTTCTATTCTCTTTATTAATATGGACAAAGGCCTCACAACCAAGAAGCTTTAAAAAGGAGTAGTTTACCTTTTTACCTGTCCATGCTTCCTGTGGAACACCACCAGCCAAGGAACTTCAAGGCTCTCTATTTATTAGATAAACAACATTATCTACAACATCTGCCCAAAACTGTAAAGGAAATCCTGCATGCAATCTCATGCACCTTGCACACTCCATGATTGTTTTGTTCATCCTTTTTGACACACCATTTTCTTTTGGTGTTCTTGAAACTGTCTTCTCTCTACGAATTCCATGCTCTGAAAAGTAGCTATCATACCCTTTTCTGCAATATTCACCTCCATTGTCTGATCTGAGACACTTCAATTTCTTTCCTGTCTCAATCTCAACCAAAGCTTTCCATTTCTTGAAAGTACCAAATACATCAGATTTATTCTTAATATAATAAATCCAAGTTTTTCTAGTTGCATCATCAATAAAAGTAACATAATAATGAGAGCCACCGAGAGATGATACCTGAGCAGGTCCCCATACATATGTATGCACAAGCTCTAATTTTTCGCTCTTATTTTCTTTCCCAACTCTAAGGAATCTGACTATCTTATGTTTTCCATAAATGCAATTCTCACAGAAGTCCAAATCAACATTCTTCAAACCTGGCAACAAATTCCTTGAGTGAAGAATCTTCATCCTCTTTTCACTCATGTGTTTGAGCCTATGATGCCATAATGCTACATCTGCTTCTTTGGAAGTTAAATCATTAACAGAGCTAGAAATACCATTGCATAAATACAATACACCAACCTTTTCACCTTTTGCTATTACAAAGGTTGCTTTGGTGACCTTCCAAGCTTTATCTTTGAAAGTTGTCACAAAACCTTCACTGCCTAACTGACCTGTTGAAATCAGATTTTTCTTCAGATTTGGAACATGCCTTACCTCCTTTAGTAGCCATTCGTTTCCATTCTACTGTTTTCTAAGAACCTTACCCATTCCAACAATTTTACAGGGTTTATCATCACCCAAATGGACATGTTCAAAATCTCCTTGAACATAGTCATGAAAATATTTCTAATCAGGTATGGCATGGAATGAGGCCCCTGAATCTACCACCCAGGAATTAGTAATACTTTTGAAAGAAAGAATCAAAGCTTCTTGTAACACCTCACCTATCACATTTTTTTCATGATTGTTTTCTTGCTGTGTATCTCCTTCTTTTCCCTTCCGAGATCTATAGTTTTTCTTTAGGTGTTCTTTCTTTCCACATTTCCAGCACACTATCCCCGATCTGGACTTGGATCTACCTTTCCTTGATTCACAGTGATATCCTGAGCTCTTTCCTCTTTCCATTTTTCTTCCCCTAGACTCTACACTTAGAGCATTACCCGATGTCTCACTGGAGCTTTTCCATCGCATTTCCTCACTCAGGATAGCACTGACAACATCATAAAACTTTAAATTACTAGATCCAGAAACAAAGTTACTAATAGCCATTACTAAACCATTCCAACTTTCTGGGAATGAGCACAACAATACTAGAGCTCTAACTTTATCATAAAATTTAACCCCTACAAAACATAACTGGCTTGTAATAGTATTAAAATCATTTAAATGGTTTGCAATAGATCCACCTTCCAACATCTTCATATTCAATAACCATTTCATAAGAAATACCTTGTTTGAGGTCGAGGGTTTTTCATATAGTTTCTCCAGTGCCTTAATAAAACTCTTTGTTGTTGTTTCCTTCGAAATGTTGAAGGTGACTGATGCTGCGAGGCACAATTGTACTGTTCTGAGTGCCTTTCTATCAAGAAGGTTCCATTCTTCATCTGTCATACCTGTCGAAATCTTTGTTTTTCCGCCCAATGGTAGGTATAGATCTTTCTGATATAGATAATCTTCCATCTTCATCTTCCACAGTGATAAATTTTGGCAATTAAATTTCTCGACCCTAAAATTACCATCTTCTACCATTGCTCCCACTCGAATGAGGAACCCTTCTTTCCTGCAAGTTTATCATCCAAATAAACCTTCGGCTTTAATACGAGTTGCTAGAAAATTATATATTATAGAGCAATGGAACACATAGAATATTGCAAAAATATAAACACAGAAAATGCATAAAACTAGAGAGACACAAATATACATGGTCCACCCAGTTTGGGCTATATTCACCCCGAACAGCAAGTCCTTATTTTCTATTATCCAGCAATATGAAGAGACACAACCTACAACAGATTCGCTATAATATCCTTTGTTTTCTCTCACAGTCTCACCTCTCTGTTTCTCGCTCAAAGAATACAAATCTATTACATAGCCTCAATACAATGCCCTCATACAAAGAGAGGAGTTGCCTTCTAGGGCAAAAAACCCTAAACTAAACATAAGTTCTACCATTGGATCATCCGCCTAATGAACAACTTAGATTGACAAGAAATTACTATAGTTTTACAAGGCAATTTTACATCTGCTTTTAGCTTTGTGGGCACTGCCCTCGAAACCCCTGTTGGGGGACGACTGGCCCCCAGACCCCCTAGCCAGGGGGGATCGACCCCCCTGAATCCCCACAGGGGGGACAAGTCCCTGCCGCACCCCCACATGTGGAGGGGTGTACAAACTTCCTGGGGTATACATCCAGCTGAAACAAAGACCTCTAAATAATCATGCTCCACACCCAACACAATCTCAACTAGAAATGGTTGTAGGCTCAGTGACTGCATTGCGCAATTCTCTGGGCAAGCAGCCACTATCCCTTAGATTTGTGGAAAGAAAGCCTGGAGAACAACTCCTGGGTAGAAATGTGCATTCATGGAGAGGAAGACAAAGCCTTCCCTCCTATGATTGTGCAATTCTATCTTGGTGAGGCAGAGTTCGAGCCAAGGCTGCCCAGACTCAACGACGAGAAACTAAACGCGAATATGAAAGAGAATGCATGGCAATATTGAGTGTAAGCATAAGAGAATAACCATGCATGCAAATGGTGAATGACAAATTCAAAAAATATAACAACATGCATGTGGGTGAGGCGAGTCGCCAAATGAGCGAACATTCGTGAAAAACAATTTCATGCATGTGACAGCAATGATATGTTAATGAAAACTGAAACGGTGCTAGTAAAAGATAGTATGTATTAAAAAAGTAGCAAGCACTCACTCAAATCAAGAAGAAAATGTTTGTATGAAGTGAAACACCAAAGGAGCCAGAAATGCAACACAAGACATGGAAATTAAGCTTAACCCAAAACAATTGAGCTAAATGTGCCGACAACTCCTAGATGTAATCTGGAATGTTAGAGATGCAAGTTTGATGTGACGAATGAGCTCTGCAGTGTCTAGTTGATGAGTTTCATGAAATCGAGGTTGTGATGCACCTGCCACACATCTAGGGAAAGTGACACTTGGTGGGAGGTTTCTGAAATGATCCTTGCACGTAACCTCCAACTGCTAAAAATAGATCCCTGAAACAAGGGATTCCTTTGCATGCTGCCTTGGTAGAAGCAGCCCATGCATGCAATTCTATTTTGCTTTGTCCCGGAGGAAACCTATCAACTCAGCTAGACATGCAAGAGGCTAGTTAATTGCTGGGAGAAGATACAAATTTTTGGCTGGGAACTGGGCTAGCTGCTCAGAAGGTTTGCGTAATTTTTGGGTAGAGCAACTGACTATTACCCAGATTTCTGCAAATTGTGGGTTGAGAAGCTGAGCTGGGATGGATGACACAATTTTTTGGGTGAATCTTGTGTAGTAGAATTGCGCAATTCTAGGGCCTAGTAGGTTGCCAGTCACGATTATGCAATTTCTGGAGGGAAGGGTGGTTTCCCTCTAGATTTGCTCAAATTCTTGAAGGAGTTGCTCAGCTTGCTACTAGAACAAGTTTGAATGAACAACCTACGAGGGGAATTCATCAAGGTTTGATTGACAGGTTGTCTTTCCATAAGAAAATCACTAGAGCTTGTGTACTTGATGAAGCAAGACATGCTGTTGTGAAGGTTGGTAGGGAGACTCCAAAACAAAGCTAAGGAAAAATTTTGGAGGGTGGTAGTAGCTACTACAACACCTCCTCATGAGTCATCCATGATGCCAAGTTCATCAGTTATAAGTCCACCAGCTTTGGATTGGGGTCCCACACATTCAAGTTTGTTAAGGCCAAGTTATGTAAGTAGAATTCAGATATCTTGGCTCTATCCTCCAGGGTGCTTTGGTCACAGAGCTCAATGAAATGCCTATAGTCTTGGAAAGACATAGTCCCTCATTGTGCTAGGGTTTTTATTTGAAACTGGAGCCATTTTTCTTTGAGGTACAAGGCATATGATTTTGCTGGCATCCTACACTAGATTGCCTCCATGGAGAGACTTGCCATAGTTTCCAATTGGCTCTCCTTTTCTTGTACTTTCCTCCTCAGCCATATGTTCTCAGCATCTAGTTGAGAATTCATCACTATTTCCATGTCTCTTATTTCTCTCAACTTTCTGCCCATATCTAAAAACGTCTTTTCCATATGGCCCACATCCTCTACACATTTTGATTTAGCAATTTGCATCCAACAATGTGTCCTTTCTTTCTTATTTTTAAGCTCAAAGAAGAGAGGGATGGAAAATTTTTGTGGTATTACCCTGCCTCCCTCAATGAATTTGTAATAGGAGCTGAGATTTGGTTGTGGGTTAGGTTCCTATAGATATTCAGACTCTCCCTTTATGGTATTTTGAGTACTTTTCTCCCCTTGTACTTGTGTTGCTGCTTCCTTTCCTTCCCTATGTCATTTTTGTCCTTCCTGCTCCTTTTTATGTGTTTCCTATAGTTTTGACATAGTTTCCTGTAGGACTATTTGTGTTTCCTGTAGGAGGCTTTTCCCTTTTTGAAAGGGGGTTAAATGTTATTTAATTTTCTTTGTTGGGGTTGACCTGGTGACAGGTTTCCCAACATAGGTGATTGGTGACCTTGGGGAAGCCTTTTTTGATGTGCCCTCTTCACCTCTCATTCTAGGGGAGACTAGTTTTTCTTGTTCTCTTGGTGGGTCTTTAATAATTATAGGAGTCTTGGTAGGTGTTTGAGGTCTCCCTTCTTTTATCCTGGTACTCCTCCTTGTTTTGAAGTATATGGGAGTCTTCCTCTGCCTCTTTCAAGTTGATTTTATAGGTGTACTTAGAGTAGTCAAGGAAGAAACTTCCTCCTTCTCTGTGGGCTCAGGAAACACTCTTGGGATTCGCCTCCTTTTTTGCTATGTATTTCAAGACTTTATTAATCATTTTGTGGTTCTTCCCTACTGTTCTTTTCTTCCTGTCTTTCATTTAATTCTACCTCCTCTTCTTCCTCTTGTTCTTCTTCTTCTTCTCCATACTCCTCTTCTTCAAGATTTTCTTCATCTTCTTCTTATGGTTCTTCTTTCTCTTCTTCTTCTTACTCAACACTAGAAGTTGGGTCTATCTCATACTCAATGGCTTGAATTACATCTTCTCTATCCATGTTTGCAAATGTTGAGCACATAACAGGGATTCTTAGTTGGCTTAGGGCATCTTCTAGCATGAGATTGATCAGCTCATGATGTGCCGACTACTGGTGCTTCCCTTCTTGTGCCTTGATTCTCATGTCTATCATTGATTGCAAAAAAAGTAGGGCACACTAAGTATTCTATCAGGATGTAACTCTTCTCCAAATTTTAGCTCGTGGAGGAGTCTAAACTTTTAACCATAGACTATACTGAGCCTTCCCTCACAATAAATATACTTGAGAATGTGATAGCTTACTTCATCTCAAGGATATGGAATGATATTCCTTCTAATCCAATTTTTATCCTCAATCGGTTCCTCTTCTTACAAGAAAAATTCTTCTTGGCAAGAGGGTTGCTAGCTTTATCCTCTTTTCTCCATTTTAAATCGAGAGGAAGTGTAGTGATTCTGCTAATATTTTTAGGGATAATTGTTAGTGAAAATCCTCTCACTACAAGATTAGCACCGAATCTAGCTTGAGGTATGAGTTAAATTGCAAATTCCCTAGATACATCATCAACATATCCCCTATCCAGCTTGAAGAATCCCAACCATTGATGCCTTGTAAGGATTTCTAGCATAGGACGATGTTGATGTATTGTAGTTGTTCTAGTGGGATCCCTTATGTTGAAACCCCCTGTCATCTTCTCTCTCTGTCAATCTAATTGTAGGAAGTTTGGTGGGTACAACTTAAGAGCTTTCCCAGGTGACCGAGGGTTTAGATTTTAGGAGGGTGAGGACTAAACTTCTCCCTTTATCCTACACAATCCTCCACACAATTTTGCATATCTCTATGCAAACTGTAATTACTAAGAGAAATGACAGTTTCTTTTCTTTTACTCTTTACAAATGAAATCACAGAGGATATGGAACCTTCCTTTCACTGCAGTGCCTTGGTTGAGGAGAATTATTGAGTAGATGGGCCCTAGGCACCCCCTCATAGTAGTTTTTACAATTCTCACTATTTCTTGTAGTTTTCCTATAGGTGCTCACTGTAGGATGGTTGAGACTAGCTTTCTTCACTGTTTCTTGTAGTTTTCATGTAGGTGCTCATTGTAGGATGGTCGAGACTAGCTTTCCTCTTTGATGGCTCGTCCAAGTGATCCTAGTTGTCAAATCTTGAAATGGACGATGCCTTGCATGAAATTTAGGGAATATTCTATTTATGGTCAATTTCATTGAGTGATGTGTTGGCTGGGTGAGTACATAATTTTTGCTTTTGGACCTTTGGCCCACTATTAGTTATCATGCAAACCTCTCTCGTAACCATATCCCAATCCTGTACAAAGTAACTCAACCACATTTCTGATTTATTTCCTTTGATGTGACCTTACCACGTGTTTAGTAGACTAGCACTTTAACTTTTTGTTATTGGGTTGAGGGTGGGCAAGTTAACTGGCCATCTTTAGCTTATAAAACCAACTTTTTCATATGCCTACAGTTTTTATCATATTCATACTTAGGAGAGAGTATGGACGAGGTGACATACTTGTGGCTTAATTTTATTTGTTGATGCATGTTGGAGGGTGGCTTTGATGTGCTGCTTATGGTTCAGGTACATTTTCTCTTCTGCTCTCATTTTGTTGATTTTATTCTATTGATAGGTTTTCTTCTTGTTGTGATGTGTAGGTACTGGTCTCTTCTATTGTTGGTGAGCTTTGTAGAGGTGCCATAGTGCTTGCAAGTATGTTTATACTCTTCAATTGAATGGGTGTTGAAGGATGAGCTTGGAGACTCTTGTTGTTTCAATATACTAGGCTTCTACAGGGTTTCCTATAGTACTATAGGAAATCTTATAGCTCCCTTTTTTGAATTTCTTTGTTCTTTCTTTTTCTTAGATGGTGAATAGATGTTGAAGTAGGAGTGGAAGGTGTGGCCCTTTGATTTTTCTCTGTTTCCTCTCTTTCTCCTTTTTGTTTTTTTTTGTTTATATATATATAATATATATATATATATATATATATATATATATATTCCTTCTTTCTAAGTGGATTTCTTGATGGACACAGAGGGTGACATGGTCATGAAATGGTGTTGGTTGAGATTGGGTGAAGTCAATGGCTTCATTTTTCCACCCAAAACAAGCATGCATCATGATTTTTCAATCATAATTCCTTTCCTATAGATTTTCAAGACTTCTTGTAGTACTACAAGAAACTCATGTAGTAACTACAAGAAATCCTGTAGAAGTCACAAAATTGCCTGAAAATTGGATTTTTTATGGTTGGAGATGAGTATGGATGAATGAAACATGGGGACATAGAGTAGATGAAATGAATAAATGAAAAAATATTTTTTGCATTGCTTGTTGCCATATGAACTTGGTGTTCATTAATTACTTGAAAACTTGCAAAAACCAGAGCTATTATGAGTGAACAGGTTTTAGATCCCTGTGATTATTTGTTTTCTTTTTTTTCTTTGAAATACAACCAAGTTTCCTCAAAGGAGGTTTTCATCCTCGTTTCCTTCGCAAGGTGCCTCAAAGGAGGTTTTCACCCAGGGGTCTTTCATTTTTCTTTTTTATTTTTTATTTTTCACTCTTGGGCTGCCTCAAGGAGGTTTTGAAAACAAAATTCGGCCTGAGGTGTTATATTATGGAGCAATGGAACACATAAAATATTGCAAAAATATAAACATAGAAAACGCATAAAACAAGAGAGACACAGATATATGTTGTTCACCCAGTTTGGGTTATGTCCACCCAGAACAGCGATTCCTGCCTTTCTATTAACCGTGAAAATGAAGAGACACAACCTACAATAGATCCACTGTAATAGCCTCTGTTTTCTCTCACAGTCTCACCTCTCTGCTTCTCGCTCAGAGAATATGCATATATTACACAGACTCAATACAATGCCCTCATACAAAGAGAGGGGTTTCCTTCTAGGGCAAAAACCATAAACTAAACATAAGTTCTACCATCAGATCATCCGCCTAATGAATGGCCTAGACTGACTAGAAATTACTATACTTTAACAAGGCAATTTTACATCTATTTTTAACTTCGAGGGTGCTGCCCCCCAAAACCGGCCTCCCTAGGATCTGCGCAGTGGGGGGGGGGGGGGGGGAAGGTCCCCCCCGTACCCCCCCCCATGTGGAGGGGTGTACAAACTTCCTGGGGTATACATCTGATTGAAACAAAGACCTCTAAACAATCATGCTCCATACTCAACAATCTCCCACTTGGAGAATGATTGTAGCAACTCCACCGCTACTTCATTTGCTGGACAATGACTCCTCTTTGGACCTGGTTGTTTTTCATCTTCACTTTCATCCTTGAAGACCAATTGAAACTGAGCATATTCTTAGTTTCTCCTTGATTACAACTTTTGTTAGCATATCTGCAGGATTCTGGCTAGTGTGTATCTTTTCCAGCTTCAACTTACCATCTTCCAACACTGATCGTATGAAATGGTACTTGAGTTGTATGTGTTTAGTCCTGGAATGAAATGCTGAGTTCTTTGCAAGACGAATGGAACTTTTACTATCACTGTATAACATTCCCATATCATGCTCCTTACCCAATTCACCCATAAACCTTTGTAACCAAATCATTTCTTTACTAGCCTCTGTACCAGCAACATACTCTGCTTCTGTTGTTGAAAGTGCAACAACACTTTAGATTTTGGAAACCCATCTGACAGTTGTTCCACCTACAGTAAATACATATCCTGTAGTTCTCCTCGTGTTATCTCTATCACCTACCACATCTGCATCAAGATATCTCTGTAGAGAAATGTTTGAACAACCAAAGCATAATGCTTGATATGTCGTAACTTTCAAATATTTGAGAATCCATTTCACTGTCATCCAATGTTCCTTTCCTGGATTGTTCATGTACCTTCTTACAACTCGCACTGCATGTGCAATATCAGGCCTTGTGCAGACCATTGCATACATTAAGCTTCCAACTACTGGTGCATATGGAACTTTAGACATATAATCCATGTCTTCTTGGGTCTTTGGGTACATTTCCTTACTAAGTTTGAAATGTCTAGCAAAAGGTGTACTAACTAGTTTTACATTGTGCATATTAAATCTTTTCAACACCTTTTGTATGTACTCATTCTAAGACAATGTTAATTTACGATTTTTCCTTTCTCTAGTTATTCTCATACCAAGGATTTGTTTTGCAGCTCCTAAATCCTTCACTGCAAATGAATTTGCTAATTTTCTTTTGAGCACATTTATTTCCTGCATGTTATACCTTGTAACAAGCGTGTCATCTACATACAATAAAAATATAATATAGCTGCCATCATTTTGCTTTTTCAGATAAACACAATGATTATAGTGACATCTAGTATAACCTTGTTCAGACATAAACTTGTCAAATTTTAGATACCACTGCCTTGGAGCCTGTTTTAAGCCATAAAAGCTCTTCTTCAACCAACACACTAGTTTCTTCTTCCCTTTCACTTCATATCCTTGGGGCTGCTACATATATATCTCTTCCTCCAAATCCCCATGGAGAAAGGTTGTCTTTACATTTAACTGCTCAAGATGCAAATCTTCAACCACTACTAGACTTAAAATAGTTCGGATTGAAGTCATTTTAACAACAGGAGAAAATATTTCATCAAAATCAATACCTTTCTCCTATGCAAACCCCTTCACCACAAGTCTAGCTTTGTACCTCTATTTTCCTCCATCTTCTTCCTTCAACCTGTAAACCCATTTATTATTCAATGTAGTTTTTCCTGCAGGCAACCTAACTAAGTCCCATGTATGGTTATGCATTAAGGAGTCCATCTCTTCTTCCACGGCTACCTCTCACTTCTTTCTTCTTTCAACCTGCATTGCTTCTTCATAACATTCAGGTTCACCAGAATCAGTCAACAATAAATAATATAATGAAGGAGAGTATCGTTCAGGGGGTCTACTTATCCTAGTGGATCTTCTAACGCCACTTTTAGGTGTTTGGGGTGCTTGTTGCTATTGTGGTGGTTGTTGTTGTTGTGGTTATTGATTATCATTATTTTCAGGCACCTTTACTTTTTCAGTGATTTCATCAAGAACTGTGTATTCCTTTTTTTTTTTTTCCTGTTTCTTTTCCTGTAATTGATTCTTATACAAGACCTTTTCATTGAATCTTACATCTCTGCTCCTAATGATTTTGTGACTTTCGTAATCATATAAGCAATAACCAAAATCATTAACACCATATCCAATAAAGATACATTACTTTCTCCTTGCCTCAAGCTTTGTTGTATTTTCTTTATCAATATGAACAAAGGCCTCACAACCAAAAGGCTTTAAAAAAGAGTGGTTTACCTTTTTACCTGTCCATGCTTCCTTTGGAGCACCACCATCCAAGGAACTTGAAGGCCCTTTGTTTATTAGATAAACAACAGTATCTACAACATCTTCCCAAAACTATAAAGGCAATCCTGCATGCAATCTCATGCACCTTGCACACTCCATGATTGTTCTGTTCATCCTTTCTGACACACCATTTTCTTGTGGTGTTCTTGGAACTGTCTTATCTCTGCGAATTCCATGCTCTGAACAGTATCTATCAAACTCTTTGCTGCGATATTCACATCCATTGTCTGATCTAAGACACTTCAATTTCTTTCCCGTCTCAATCTCAAACAAATATTTCCATTTCTTGAAAGTATCAAATACATTAGATTTATTCTTAATACAGTAAATCCAAGTTTTATAGTTGCATCATGAATAAAAGTAACATAATAATGAGAGCCACTGAGAGATGATACTTGAGCAGGTCCCCATACATCTGTATGCACAAGCTCTAATTTCTCACTCTTTTTTTCTTTCCCAACCCTGAGAAATCTGACTCTCTTCTATCTTCCATAAATGCAATTCTCAGAGAAGTCCAAATCAATATTCTTCAAACCTGGCATCAAATTCCTTAAGTGAAGAATCTTCATCCCCTTTTCACTCATGTGTCCGAGCCTATGATGCCATAATTCTACATCTACTCCTTTGGAAGTTAAAGCATTAACATAGTTAGAAATACCATTACGTAAATACAATGTACCAACCTTTTCGCCTATTGCTCTTACTAGGGCTCCTTTGGTGACCTTCCAAGCTTTATCTGTGAACGTTGTCACACAACCTTCACCGCCTAACTACCCTGTTGAAGTTAGATTTTTCTTTAGATCTGGAACATGCCTTACCTCCTTTAGTAGCCATTGGTTTCCATTCTACTGTTTTATAAGAACCTTATCCATTCCAACAATTTTATAGGGTTTATCATCACCCAAACGAACTTGTCCAAAATCTCCTTGAACATAGTCATGAAAGTGTTTCTTATCAGATGTGGCATGGAATGAGGCCCCTGAATCTACCACCCAAGAATCAATAATATTTTTGAAAGAAAGAATCAAAGCATATTGTAACACCTCAACTATCATATTTGCTTTATGATTGTTTTCTTGCTATGCATCTCGTTCTTTTCCCTTTCGAGATCTACAGTCTTCCATTAGGTGTCCTTTCTTTCCGCATTTTCAGCACACTATCCTCGATTGGGACTTGGATCTGCCTTTCCTTGATTTACTACGATGTCCTGAGCTCTTTCCTCTTTCCATTTTTCTTCCCCTAGACTCTGCACTCAAAGCATTACCCGATGTCTCACCGAAGCTTTTTCGTCGCATTTCCTCGCTAAGGATAACACCGACAACATCATCAAACTTTAAAGTACTATATCTAGAAACAGAGTTACTAATGGCCATTACTAAACCATTCCAACTTTCTGGTAATGAGCACAAGAATAACAGAGCTCTAACTTCATCATCAAAATTTACCCCTATAGAACATAACTGACTTGTAACAGTATTAAAATCATTTAAATGGTTTGCAATAGATCCACCTTCCCACATATTCATATTAAATAATCGTTTCATAAGAAATACCTTGTTTGAGGCTGATGGTTTTTCATATAGTTTCTCCAACGCCTTAATCAAACCCTCTGTCATTTTTCCTTTGAATGTTGAAGGCGACCGACATTGTGAGGCACAATCGTACTGTTTCGAGTGCCTTTCTATCGAGAAGGTTCCACTCTTCATCTATCATACCCGTTGGCATCTTTGTTTTTCCATCCAATGGTAGGTATAGATCTTTCTGATACAGATAATCTTCCATCTACATCTTCCATAGTGAGAAGTTTTGGCCATTAAATTTCTCAACCCTAAACTTACCATCTTCCGCCATTGCTCCCACTCGAATGAGGAACCCTTCTTTCCTATGAGTTTATTAGCCAAATAGACCTTTGGCTCTGATACCAGTTGTTAGAAAATTATATATTACGGAGCAATGGAACACATAAAATATTGCAGAAATATAAACAGAGGAAATGCATAAAACAAGAGAGACATAGATATACATGGTTCACCTAGCTTGGGCTACGTCCACCTTGAACAGCCAGTCCTTCCTTTCTATTAACCAGCAAAATGAAGAGACACAACCTACAACAGATCCACTGTAATATCCTCTGTTTTCTCTCATAGTGTCACCTCTCTGCTTCTCGATCAGAAAATACACATATATTACATAGACTCAATACAATTCCCTCATACAAAGAGAGGGGTTCCCTTTTAGGGCAAAAAGACCTGAACTAAACATAAGTTCTACCATCAGATCATCCGCCTAATGAATGACCCAGATTGACTAGAAATTACTATACTTTTATGAGGCAATTTTACATCTGTCCCCCCCGCAACCCCCCGTGTGGAGGGGTGTAGAAACTTCCTGGGGTATACATCCGGCTGAAAAAAAGACCTCTAAACAATCATGCTCCATACTCAACAATATCTCTCTCTCTCTCTCTCTCTATATATATATATATATATATATTCCTTTTTCTAAGTGGATTTCTTGATGGACATAGAGAGTGACATGGTCATGAAATGGTGTTGGTTGAGATGGGGTGAAGTCAATGGCCTAATGTTTCCACCCAAAACAAGCATGCATCATGATTTTTCAATCAAAATTCCTTTCATGTAGATTTTCAAGACTTCCTATAGTACTACAGGAAACTCGTGTACTAACTACAAGAAATCCTGTAGAAATCACAAAATTGCCTGAAAAATGGATTTTTTATGGTTGGAGATTAGTATGGATGAATGAAACATGGTGGCATAGATTAGATGAAATGGATGAATGAAAAATGGTTTTTTGCATGGCTTGCTTCCATCTAAACTTGGTTCATTAATTACTTGAAAACTTGCAAAAACCAGAGCTATTATGAGTGAACAGGTTTGAGGTCCCTGCGATTATTTGTTTGTTTTTATTTTCTCTTTTTTTTTTTTTTGTTTTTTCATTGAAATAAAACCAAATTTCCTCGAAGGAGGTTTTCATCCTCATTTCCCTCCCTAGGTTCCCCAAAGGAGGGTTTCACCCAGGGGTCTTTCATTTTTTTTTTTAATTTTTTTTTTCACTCTTAGGCTGCCTTAGGGAGGTTTTCAAACCAAAATTGGGCCTGAGGTGCCTCATGGAGGTTTTCACCTAAGTCTCTTATTGTTTTCTTCTTTTCTTTTTTCAAAGATTCAACAGTCTTCACGAATTTGGTGAGGTGGAAGTCAAGAGTCCTTCAATCACCATTATTACCTTATTGATACTACTAATGAACTCTTCCTTTGAAAATGTCTTTTTGTAGGCACTCAATCTATAACCATTGATAAGAAATGGGATACCTTATTCACTAATGGTTGTTATCTGAAAAACCTTGTTGTCATGGAACTTTTCTATCACACATGGGCCAAACCATCCAATTGTCAACTTGCCTTTGAAATCATTGAACCTGGAGTCATACAACAAAGCCTAATCACCTTCTTGAAACAATTTGTCTCTGATATTTCTGTCATGCCAAAAACTTTATTTGTACTTGAGTCACCTTTGTGTGTAGGAGGGCCTGCATCATGAATTAATCTAACCCATTAATTTGGAGAAACCTCTCTTGTTGTGCCCTTGTAACATCAATATCCAACTATGCTTCCATCCTTAAAGTGTTGTAATCAAACTCAATGGTGAGCAAAGCCTTCTTCCCATAGACCAAATCATAAGGGGTGAAGCTAGTGGTTATCTTCCAAGTTGTATTGTAGGCCCAAGTGGCCTACACTAGTCTGTTGACCCAATCCTTCTTGCTGCTACTCACCACCTTTGTCAAAATTCTTTTCAATGCTCTGTTGGTAACTTCTATTTGTCCATTGGCCAGAGGATGGTAAGGAGTGGACTTCTTATGCTTGATATTATGTTGGCTTAACAAATTCTCAATCATGTGTGAGGTGAATTGAGTGCCCTGATCAGTGACTAGATCTCTAGGGTATCTAAACATGTAAAACACATTCTCCCTCAAGAACTCAACCACTTTCTCTTATGTAGATACCTTGACAGCTTTGGTTTTAGATCACTTTGTTAAGTAGTCAGTGCACACAATGATGTACCTTTTCTATCTCGATGGAGGATCAGTGGGCCCAATAAAATCCATGCCACTTCATCCCCAGGAGTAGGTTTCCCCATTCTTTGGTGCTGGTCACATTGGCTGGTATATCTTCTTGTACCTTGGTGGAGAGTGGGCCAATAGTAGTCAGCTTGTAGTACCTTGAAGGTTGTCCTTTTGGTTGCAAAGTGACCTCCATAAGGCCCATCATGATAGGCTAGAAGGATGTTAAAAAATTCCTCCTCTCTGACACATCTTCTCAGAATTTGATCTGGGCCTAGCTTGAAGAGATTGCCCCTAATCCAAGTGAATGGGGCAGTTTTCCTTATAATTCTTCTCTTTTCCTTGGAGGACATATTTAGAGGGAATTGTGCAGCTACTAAGTAGTTGGATATGTCAAAAAACCACAAAGATAGAACTCAAATGGAGAATAAATGCTCATCTAGTAGTTGGTCATTAACCATTCCTTCCTCACTTGTAGGAAAAGCCAATTTGGATAAAAACTTGCAATTACATTTTCTCTGCCAGGCTTATCAATGATAGTTAGATCAAACTATTGTAACAAAAGAAACCATATAATAATTTAGGTATGCACGTCAGGTTTGTTCATAGAATATTTAATAGAAGCATTGTCAGTATGTACAAAGGTCTAGTAACTAGTAAGTAATGTCTAAATTTATTAAAGGAATGGACAACAACTAGGATCTGCTTTTCAGTCACAGTGTAGTTCAACTCAACTTTGGACAAAGTTTTGTCGATGAAGTAAATGGCATAAGGTACCTTGTCATATATTTGTCCCAGAGATGTTCCTATAGCTTTATCTAAGGCATCAACATGGATGTGGAAAGAAAGAGCCAAACTTGGGCCTCAGAGTATAGGTGTAGTAGTCAACTTGTCCTTTAGTGTTTCTAGGGCCTTTTGGTAGCTTTCTAACCATAAAAGTTCAGAGTCCTTGGCCAATAGCCTGAATAAAGGTGACACTATCTTGTTGAAGTCTCTTATGAATCTCCAATAGTATCCAACTAAGCCTATGAAACTTCTGACATCCCTCTACTTCTGAGGAGTAGGGACCCTCTTTATGATAGCTATCTTATTTGGGTCTACTTTGAGTCCTTCCTGGGATATTGAGTGACCTAGAATAGTACCTGCAATCATCAAGAACCCACACTTCTTAAGACTAAGGGATAAGTTCATTTCAATGCATTTATTTAATACTTTTCCTAAGTTATAGAGAGCATCTAGGAAATCGCACCCATAGGGGGTGAAATCATCCATATAAATTTCCACAGATTCATGGACTGCCTCTGCGAAGATGCTCAGGACTACCCTCTGAAAAGTGGCAGGGGTATTACATAACCCAAAAGGAAGGACCCTAAAAGCAGAGATACCTCAGGGATAGATGGAGGTGGTTTTATCCTGGTCCTCTGGGCTGATCTGAATTTGATTGTAACCATAATAACTTCTTTCCTGCTAGACCATCTAATACTTGGTCAATGAAATGTAGATGGAAATGGTCATTTTTTCTCGCTTTGTTTAGATCTATGTAATCCACACACATCCTCCACTTCCAACTTTTCTTTGGAACCAGAACTAGAGGAGACACCCACTCACTATCTAAGATGGGGTAAATAAACCATGAATCTAACAACTTCTATAGTTCTTCTTTGACTATATCCTTGAGGTCTGGGTGCATTCTCCATGTGGTGAGTACGCATTGAAGGGTGCACTCCCTTCATTTCCTTGTAACTCCAGGCAAAGGCATCCAGATGCTTTCTTAGCATGTAACATAACTCCTCTTCCTCATGTACAAAGAAAGTGGTTAATTTTCAATGTTCTTTCTCAACCAAATTCTATCATCTTAACATGAGTAGGTATTGAGTCAGCTAGGCACAGATTAGTCCAAGGGTTATCCTCAACTTTATTAACTAACTTCTCAAGAGACATGGTGTTCAGGGGCTGATTTTGGAGGATTTTCTCAATAAGGTCATCTTCATTAGGTTTCCCCCCTTCTGTAGTAGACTTCATATTCTTTCGTCTCTTATACCCATCAAGGTAAGTCATGCTGCATAAATGGTTCAGCAGGAGGTTACAAGACCAACAGTTTGGAAAAATGCCCATTTTTAAAGGTCATATCCCTAGCCCTCTAGCTTCTGTAAACATGAGCAGTTTGTAACCATGGTCTCGCAAGGATGATGGCATAACCATTGAACTTGGTCTTAGGTTGGAGAACTAAGAAGTCAGCAGGGTATTTCCAAGAATCAATGGAGACCATAACATCTTCAAAAACTCCCTCAGGAGCTATTGTGGACCTATCTACAAGCTGCAAGACTATTGTGGTATTTCTTAATGATCCTTGTAGATTCAGTTTAAGCATAGTCTCCTTATTCATCACATTGATGGCAACCCCAAGATCAATCACGTTATGGGGAACAATGATGCCATTTATGTATACATATATCACAGGGCTTCTAGGATCTAGATACTTTGCGCTATCACCCGCCCCAACATCAAGTCGAACAGTTTTCTAATGACATTAATGGTAGGGGTGTATTAATTAAGTTGTTGTAGATGGGGACATCCTTGATAGCTTGGAGAAGTTGAATTTTAACATAGTTTTTTCAATTCACCCAACAATTCAGTCTCTTCTAGGGTGTGTTGGACATGATGGATTAATCTTTGAAGGAAAGGAAGTGGATTTTCTTGAGGGACACTCTCCTCCCTTTCCTCTTCTTGCTTCTCAGGTGGAGATGGAGGTTGATTATATAGAAGCTCTCTTCTAGACCTAAGTATATTTCTTGAATTTCCATAGCATAGGCAGGGGAGGATGCTTCTCCGTTGTAGAGCTATTGTGCCTTTGTGTTGTTCGTGTTCCGACTTGGTTGATCAAGCATCTAAGGTTGCTTAGGTGGAGTAGGGTGTATGAGCTATGGTTGATATGGTAGTGGAGGTGGTAAATCTGGAGCTTCATTGTATGGGGACCTCCACCCCTAGGATGGTGCATTACATTGAGGATGTGGAGCATATGGCTGAAATGGTTGGTTGGCAGGTTGGGAATGGTATTGAGGTGCAAAAGAATAGGGAGAATGTGTGGACCATGAAGGATGTGTCGGAGGGCACCAAGGGGGAATTGATGTATTCTGGTTAGGGTTGTAATATGAATAGGATGCTTCTTGCATGCCTTGCTGGTATGGTCAAGGTCCTTGAGCCCTCCTTTAGTTGATATAACAGAGTAATTTAGTCACCCCTTTAGTTCCTTGATACACATATTTTAGTCCAAGAAGAGAAGGGAGATTTTATGTGGATTGGGTTTCCTCATAGATCGAGCATATTTATATGAGATTTAATGGACATTCGTTCCTATGGTGCCTTCTGGTGCATCTAGGGAAGAAGATAGCTAAGGCTCTCTCTACTTCCTCCTACTTCCTGTTGATATGCATGGTGTCCAATTTTAGAGCAAGGGTATGCAACATTTCACTCTTAAAGTCTTCCAACATATTCCCAATTTCACTTTTTATGGATGTGTTGGAGGACGATGAACTAGCCAAAGCTTGACTAGACCTACCCTTCTTTCTAGCTGCCCTAGAATTATTTTTGAAAATTGTCTTCATATCATCATAGAGTAACTGATAGATGTCCCCTCCTGATAGTAGGTTGGTGGTTTCTAGGAGATCTTCCTTGATTGCCCTAAAAAGGACTAGCTTAAGAGATTCGGGAGAAAGGGTACACCTGATGCTTTTTTAGCTGAGGTGGAATATTTCCTCATAATCTTATAAAGATTCATCATGTTCGAAGGTCATTCTAAAAATTTCCTCTTTGGTATCTTTGGACTTGCATTAGTCACTATACTTTTTGTTGAAGGCTTTTTGCATCTGAGCTCAGGTGGTGATATTGTCCCCAGGTAAACCCATGAACCAGTGCAAGGTGGTATCTTTGAGAGTGGATGGGAACAATTTCAACTTATGTTCATCAGAGGTGTAATCATAAGTTCTGCATATGAAAGCAAATTCAAACCAAAAGGCATCTGGATCTGTTAAAATTGGAAACCAGGCCAAAACTTCATGTGGGTCATCTTATTCATGGCTGATAATATTTTTATTAGATTCCTCTCATCGAGAGGTGTAGGATTAATATAAAGATCATCCGATTCCGATAAGTATTCATGGAGATATGAATTTATTTTGATTATGGAATTATTATCAAGCCGACCTACAACTCATGTAGGCTCAGAAGCCCAACAGTAGCATCTATTCACCCACCAACGTTGTGTATAAATATAATAGGACTCTTCCTCATTTGGATCACTAATCTCATCAAATATCTCTCTCTCTACTGCGCAGATATGAGTCTCTTCTCTACTGCGCTGAAATAGGTCTTTCTCTCTCACACATGTGAAACCGAAAGCTGCTGAATTTGAAGTTGCAACTGCAGAAGTAAAGATTCACTTGTGAGGCCTAGAAAATCTCCTCTTTGGAACTGTTATGTAGGTTCATCTGAACCTCCTCTGAAGGCCGCAACTTTTGGTGGGGGAATGAAGTCAATCCGATGAACGGTTTGCAAGATATCGACTGCCCGCGTTTGAAGCCGGAAACTGCTGAAATTGAAGCTGCAACTGCAGAAGTAAAGATTGACTTGCGAGGCCTAGAAGATCTCCTCATCTCAACTGCAATATAGGCTCATCTGAACCTCCTCTGAAAGCCACAACTTTTCGTGGTGGAATGAAGTCAATCCGATGAACGGTTTGTGAGATATCGTCTGCCCTAGTTTGATAATGAAGCCGCTAATGTTGATGTTGTTGATCTAGGGTTTGCTACTGCTAATATGAATCAGATTTATTGTACTATTTCTCTCTGCTGAATTATTGAATATAAAAGAAGAATTGATCAAAGGGTTTCCCCACACATTGTGGGGTTTGTCCCTGGCTAGCCACCACATCTTGTGTCTCTTGTCTTGGCTTGTTTTATGTAGATCGTTTAATGTTCTATCTACACTTTGCTTTATGTACATGTGATTGCTAATCTATGGAATATAATAAGAAAAATAAGTAAATTGTTATAAGCATAGAACATAACATAAATTAACAATAACAAACCAAGTGTAAAATTCGCAAAAGAAAATCATAACCATGATAGCATTTTTTTAGCTTGTAATGTAGCACAAGAAAAATAGAGTGATATATGGTATCTAGATTTAGGATGTAGCAACCACATGTCAAGAAACATAGAAATGTCTTCTGATCTATATGAAAGGGTGAAATCTCAAGTGACATTAGGGACTGATAGCAAAGTTTCTGTCATGGGAAAAGGAAGAGTTAATATCTTAACAGGGAAGGGGGAGAAGAAATACATCTTAGATGCTCACTTTGTCCCTGGTCTGAAGCATAACCTCATAAGCATTGGATAACACATGAAAAAGGGCTACAATGTCTTCTTCAAGAATGATGTATGCACAATTTTAGATAGGCCTCCAAGAGGACAATTTATTGCAAAGGTTCATATGAAAAGCAATACAATGTTTCCTCTAAAATTAAAATCATATTTGCAAAAAAAAGTTGCACAAGTAGAACTCAATGAATTTACAAGAGAATGAATAGAAATAGGCAGTTGTCACACTACTAAACTTTTAAGCAGAGGTCAAAGATGAAAATTGGTTATGGCATTTGAGATTTAAACATCTCAACTTTGGAGGTTTGAATTTGCTGCATAAGAAAGGCATGGTGAAGGGACTGCCACTCATAGAAAAACAGGATAGCCTATGTGAGGGATGTATCTTGGGCAAGCAAGATAGAGAGACATTTCTAGCAGGAAAGTCCGTAAGGGCAAAGGCAACCTTGGAGATTATCCACTTAAATATATGTGGATGAATGCAGACACCATAAATTGGTGGCTGCCACTATTTATTGACCTTCATAGATGACATCACAAGGAAGACATGGGTGTTTTTCCTAAAACAGAAAAGTGAAGTGCTTGAGCACTTTAATGAATACAAGGATCTTGGTAAGATGCAAATCAGACACTACATCAAAGTCCTTAGAACTGATAGATGTGGAGAATACATCTCAAATGATTTCCTTCATTTTTGTAGGGAGCATTGAATTCACAAGAAATTTACAACATTGTATACACCTCAGCAAAATGATGTTGCAGAAAGAAAGAATAGGACAATTATGGAGATGGTAAGAAGTATGATGAAGGAAAAATCATTTTCCAAATCACTATTGGGCTGAAGTTGTCACTTTTCCATCATATATCTTGAATAGATGTCCAACCAAAAGTGTCTAGAACATAGTTCCTAAAGAGGGATGCAATGGAATAAAGCATAGAGTCACTCACACGAGAGCTTTTGGATGTGCTGTGTATGCACATGTCCCAGATGATTTGAGGAAGAAGTTAGATAGCAAGGGGGAGAAATGTATATTTGTTGGATACAGTAATGAATCCAAGGCATACAAACTCTGCAATACATTAACCAAGAAGGTTATTATCAGCAGAGATGTGTAGTTTATAGAAGAGGATGCATGGGATGGAAGTTTAGAGAAGAAAGTCAATATAAAAGCATGTATACCACATGAGGACAAAGAGGAATTAACTGCAGCAAGTAATTCCTCAACAATGACTCCCTCTACTCCTATTCAAGCGCAAGAAAGCATGCAGCAAGCAATACCATCAACAAATAATAGGAGGGTTTTGCGTAGCCAAGCAAGTGCTTCTCCAAGCATGTCGGAAAGCACAACAACTAGTGACATGTCAAGGCCATCTTCAACAAGCACAAGAAGACCAAAATTCAGAAATTTAAATGAAATTTATGAACAAAAAGAAGTTGATAGTAGTGCTGGTATGAATCCCTTATTTGCATTATTTTGTCATGTGGATGACCCAATCCCTTTTGAAGATTCATTCAAAGAAGAAAAATGGGTTGCGGCAATGGAGGAAGAAATAAAAGCAATAGAAAGGAATGAAACATCAGAGTTAGTGATCTTTTCGAAAGGAAAACATGTCATTGGAGTGAAGTGTTTCTATACGACAAAAAGCAACATTGAGGGAAATATTGAAAGGCACAAAGCAAGGCTAGTTGTCAAGGATACTAGCAGTAGTATGGAAGAGATTATGCATAGATGTTCGTGCCAGCTACGAGGATGGGGAGAGAATGCATGCAGTTGTGGTGATTATCGCGCAACATAAATGGAAAGTGTATCAAATGGACGTAAAATCAACATTCTTGAATGGAGTTCTAGAAGAGGAAGTTTATGTTATGCAGCCACTTGGTTATGAGGTTGAAGGCCTAGAAGACAAAGTGTATCGATTGAGGAAAGATATTTATTGTTTGAAGCAAGCACCACGTGCATAGTACAGCAGGATAGATGCCTACCTGTGGGACAATGGTTTCGACAAATGTGACATTGAACACACTCTCTACATTAAAGAGAGCGATAGGAAGATTCTTATTTTTGTCTTATATGTAGATGATTTTATTTTTATAGGCAATGATGATTTCCTCATTGTTGATTTCAAACAAGTCATGAAGAGTGAATTTGAAATGATTGACTTGGGGTTATTAAGATATTTTTCTGGCATAGAAGTAAAGAAAATAGAAAATGGCATTTTTATCTCTCAAGAAAAATATGTGACAAACATTTTGGAGAGCTTTAAAATGCACAACGACAAGTCTGCACCAACTCCAACTGTCATAGGGTTAAAGTTGAGCAAATAAGATTGTAGTAGCAAAGTCAATTTGACATTATACAAAAGCATGATAAGTAGCTTGATGTATTTGACCGCCACTAGGCTGGATATAACGTATGCAGTAAGTTTGGTGTCAAGGTTCATGGAGACACCCAAGGAGACACATTGGCAAGCAACAAAAAGGATTCTATGGTATGTCAATGGGACAAAACATTACGGCATTTTGTACATAGCAATAAGTAATTTCCGGCTAGTTGGTTACATTGACAGTGATTGGGCAGGAAGTATCCATGATAGAAAGAGCATGCCAGGATATGTTTTTGATTTGGATTGCAAAATCATTTCATGGGCCTCCAAGAAGCAGCTAATAGTGTCACTGTCAACAACAGAAGCTAAATGTGTCACAACAACAATAACAATGTGTCAAGCAATTTGGATGAGAAGGATGTTGAGGGATCTTCATCATGAACAAGAGGGAACGACAACTATTCTCTTTGACAACACCTCAGTAATTGCATTGTCAAAGAATTTTGTCTTCCACAAAATTACAAAGCATATTGATGCTAAATATCATTTTATTAGATATTTTATTAATAATGATGAAATTGTGTTGCAGCACTGCAAGTCACAGGAACAATTTGCTGAAATTTTCACAAAGCCATTGAAATGTGAAAGTTTTTTTATGTCAGAAATTGTTTGGGAATTGTCAATGGTTGCAATTGTGATTAAGGGGGAGTTTTGGAGATATTAATCCCAACCACCGCATTAAATACCCTGATAGTAGGCATACTTGTCAAAAGTATTTTTGCAGGTTGCGTCTTTGTTTGAAGATGGAAGGACTGAAGCTAGAACAAAAGTACCATGCAAACCATTCTGGAACACAAAAAATAATTTAAGGCATTTAATGTATTTTGGTAAATAAATATGGGCAAGCATTAATTTGTTGACTATTTCCCACACTCCAGGCTCATAGTTAATTAACCAAACAAATCTGTAAACTATTGGCCCTTTCGGCAACAGTCCCTGGAGTGTGGACTGAGGTCTCACCCAAAGTAGTATGGGAGGGTGCTAGAACCAGGTTTCTACACCCTTGAGATGTTTGACAGATTTGACTAGTCCACTATTTGTTCCTCTGCATAGATTTTTTCATGCACTTCTCGGTTCCTCACGGGCTAATGCACTGCCTTCGCGCAGCCCTAACCAAGGGGTGTGGTGCTCCCACGCCGTGCTTTGTGCTATTACCTGAGATTTTACTTATCTTCCAATACTACTTAATTACCTTCACCTACTTGAATGTCTTATGTTACAATTAGTTATACAAAACATTCATATAAGTTCGTCTAGTAAATAAATAATATACCTGCAAATCATATCGAATCATGCATTAAACCCGAAAAAGATAAACATAAATATAGTAAAACTTCTCTTTATTAATTCTCCCAATGGTTACAAACTAGAGTTGCCTTGCTCACTCAGCTACAGGGGTCCACACAATCAGTTGCATACTGCTAGGCCTTTGTGCACTCATCTACTAAGCCTTCTCATACTCTACGACCCACAGACACACTTTTGACTTTGAGTCATTCACTTCGACTTGTTCTATTTTTCTATTTTATCTTCACTCTTCATTCTCCTGAACACTTATAGCCTCTCTCTATTTATAAAATCCCATGGTCCATGAACCATGGGTAGGTCTATCCAGCCGACGTTACATTACAAAAGCTAGGGTGGACAACCCTGTGACTCTATTATAATTTTGCACCTTGTGCCCGCAATTTGTGAAGCTTTTACAAAAAGAGTCAGTCAAAGCTTGGATTTGAAACCCCAAAACCTGCCTTGGGGGGATTCCATGCCGAACAAGCCCCTAAAACAAACATCGTGACTTGCCCTCGAGCCACTCTATCAGCGTGGAGATCTTTACATGGAATCCCTCCAAATGTGCTTGCACTACTGCAAGGTTGGCAATGCACTTAGCTATTGCCTGCTGGATCTGCTACATGTGTTGTTCCGAGACCACAATGTCATAAGCGTATCTTTTCCTCTATGCATGTATCTCCTCCATGTGTGCAAGCTTTCCTTCAATTTCTGCTATGATGGTGAAGGCCTCGTCCATCTACTATTGAATGTGAGCCTTTAGGACTGCTTCCTTATGTCATGCCACATCCACTTGTTCTTTAAGTGCTTTGGCCTGTTGCATCCGCATGAGCCTCTGAGTGAGAACCACCATTTGCGTAGTTCCTTTAACACTGTGATACTATTGTTGGAGTTCTCATGCCTCTGTCTCTAAGCGCTGGATGTTGGGATCCTCCTGTAGATTTGTGAGGACCTCAAATGATTCTTCCAACATGCTGGTGTAGTCTCGCACTGCACAACCAACTTCATCTAGTCCCACTGTAATAGTGTTAGCGAGCTATTCTCTGACTTCCCGAGGGTTGGATGGATTTTCCTTTAACCACAGCTTGGTGATCTGAAGGTTCAACTCCAACTAAACCTTTGTCATTTCCTCCCTTGCCTCATGTACCCCTTCTACTAACCTATGGATCCGTGCCTCTATTGGTGTGTCTGCTGGGATGGCCAGCTCCAGGACGCTTTGATAAGCTTCATCTATTATCTTCACCAACTATCGATTTTGTGACACCACTTCGTCGCACTGCAAGCTCAACTGTTCCATATTAATTTTCTGCTCGTTGAGGATTTGCAGTGCATGACTCCCCCTAGCTCGCTACTCTGTAGTTATCCCATCGTGTAGAACATCTAAGGTCTCCCATGGGAGTGCAACCATATTGATACCGAGACCCTTCATCATGATAATCATATGCCTATTGGCCTCATTTTTTGTCATTAGTTCCCCTTTTGGTAGCACTATGGTATTCGTCACCCTAGCATGCAACATCTATTTTGATGTCATTGTTCCGACTGTGAGGCTGGTCGAAATGGTACCAACCTGCAGAGGGCACACCTACAACTACTGTAGCTACACTGTGAGGGCCCCCAACACAACCTGGTTCTCCTGCATGAAATTTTGGAGGGCCTCAAAGATGACATCATACACTATCTCATTGAGGTGGTGTAGATCTCCCTCATTTAGGGTGATTGGGTCAATAGAAAACTATGATGCCTTGACCTTCTTGTGCGACCCTGTGCACTCGGTTGGGTTTTGTCGCTTCAATTTTGTTGACGTGGTTTGTGGGTTCGTGCCTCCCTCTTCTTCCTCTACTTCCTACCCATGCGAAGGTGACATTTGGCCATCACGCCCCTTGGCAGTTGCCTCCTGCGCTACTACTGCTGCGGCCTTTTCCTGCTCAATTATTATCTATGCAACATCCCATGCCACCCGCGCTTCTACTGTTGCTGCCTCCTTCCTTCTTTTTTCTACCAACTGTGTGATGTGTAGTTTTGCCCCTTCTTTCTTTTTGTGTGTTGCCAACTTTTCTATCTCTGCGATGTCAGGGGTGCACCACTCTGACGGCCATGTCTCCATGACATTAAAGATGACATTGTCTATGGCTGTGAAGGGTAGCTTCCTCCATTAATTGGCCAGGTCCTTTCATGCTCTAATGTATATGCTATGGATGTCCGTTTTGAATTCACAAAACTCTGTTGGTTGTTGTAGACAGTAGCCGACAACTATGGCTTGCGGTTGATCCCCATTCTAAGGTTCATCTCCATAAACACCCAAAATATTTTACTATCACAGATCCTCTTGGCATCCTTTATGGCCTAGAGTGAAGCATACTTCACGGTCTCCAACAAATCCGCGTTAATTGTGGGGAATTGACTATCTTGCAGCAATTCTCCTGCCATGAGCACTATGGATAGTAGAAGCCATGCATAGTGGAATGTTTGGCCTGTTCATGAGCTTCGCAATAATTCATGAAAAAATTCCTTGCAGAGGAACTTAGATCTATTAAACTGGACCCCCTCCATGCGTTTTTGAGGAAATGCTACCACCAGTGGGGGTACCTCATCCAAGAGAAACTTGTGCATAACCTTACTGGTCAGTATTTGGGTCACCACATTCACTACATTATCATCGATGCTATATATGGCGTAGTCTCTTCTCTTCTTCACCAACTTCTACCTTTTCTTCATGGTGTCCGCAATGGCCAAATCACTGCTCTTCCCTTCTGAGATGTCCAAAGGGTCCTCTCCTTTGCATGGAAGCTGGGAATGCAGTGAATCAAGTCTATCGTGAAGGGGGTGGGCTCCTCCAGCCACAAACACCCATCATGCGCTAGGTAGAGTAGCTGCCCGATGATGAAAATGATTATTGGGGTGCGGTGGAAGTGCGGAAACCAGAGCAAGTTAAGTAGCCCACCCTTTTCCACTCCGTGTAACCACTTTCACGGCTCTAATTCTGTAGCGCCCACCACAGTGTTCTACTTGGGCTTAACGAGATGTGAGGTCTCAAGGTGAGGGAATTTCTCATGGTCACTGAGGTCCCAATGTTTGAATTTTAAGCTCGAAACCCATTGTAGGTTGTCCACTCAAAAATAATGTTGTCTAGGAGGAGTGGGGTCTAGAGTGAGCTCTTGGTCTCATCAAGGTCCTTAGGTACTTTAGCCTTCCCTTTCTGCAGGGGGACATAGGCAAGCAGCTTTGTCGAGGGCTGCACAGGCTTAGTTTCTCCTCCATCGCTTTGTCCTCATCCTCTACGACAAGAAAATCCTCAAGGTCTTCTTCTTCTTCATTGGTTTCTATGGTGACGACTTTCCCCTTCTCCTCCATTGTAAGCTTGGTGTGGAGCAGATTCCATAGGGAGACATGTACGGGAACCATCACCTGTTTGTCCTTCTTAGGTCTTGGCGTGCATGGTGATTTTAGGATATCTACCACATCATGGCACCCTCTGGAGCATCCCCCATAGTCAGGGCCTATGCGGCCTCTTCGGCGGTCATTTCTATTATCTCCATAACTTCCTTAGCTATTTCCATCATGTCTATCCAGAAATATAGCAGTCACGAACTCAAGGGTTCAATCAACACTAAACACGCAAAAACCAGGGCTCTGTTCAATAGCTCAATTCGCAGATGACCAAGTGTTGTTTGCTGGGTAGCCCCTTCTAATTTATAGCGCTTTTTGTATTTGAATTCAACTGTTCCCCCAAATCTAGTTCATTAATGCTCCCTTAGTGGTATATTTTCCCAAATCTTGACCATAAATCGCGTCTTAAATGTCTATCGCCCGCTCCATTTTGTCTTAAGTTGAGTATCCCATCATGAATAGTGACTTCAACAGACACTTTTAGGCAAACCTGTGTGGCAGTGTAGCCCCCCATGCGCGATCGTGGACCTTGTGACTCTTTGCTTCTAGTTGCAGTTCCAACATCACGCAGCTCCTAGGCAGAATAGTTTATAGTCCTGCACTTCCTTTCAACTACCTGTAATGCTAAGACTATACTTCCCTCAGTTAGTCAAGTGGTCACACCACCTGTGTAAATTTTCACCCTATCATCCATCACGGTTCTTGAAAAAAACTTACCTTTTATTATTACGGGTGGCATCGTGCACTTTATCATATGCAATGCGCTACCTTGGTTGATTCGCTTAGCAACGTGTAGTCCAAGCCATGGCATCAAATTGATCAGTTCACAATGATAGGCCTCAATCCTATCACGGTGATCATGTGCATCCTATCTTATCGCCCTAGTATTTTTACTAATAAAAGCTTCCTTGATCTTGTCCTCCAACTTCTAAACTTTCGCATCCACTAGAGCATTTTTCTTCCTTAATCGTACCCTTTCTTCTTCAAGTTCTTGGACCCTAGAATTTCGCTATTAGATTTCTTCCTCCAAGGTTCCGTGAGCCGTCGTATGTACCTGAGTTCTCTATCTCTCTCTCATGACATCTAGGAACAAAAATATCATTTTTGGAGTTGGATTGAGTGTCTCTATTAAATACAACTTTGAAGTGATTTCATTGCCTGAATTGGAAATAGTGCCAAGATATCTACCAATCTTACATATCTACCCCGGTATGTATAGGGATGTGACTACAATTTGAAATATAGAAAGCGATTTCGACCACTCAGCCTTTGTTCCCCTCTCCACCTCCTGACACATATGGGAGAAGCATCGCGTATGTCATAGAAACATATAGGTATCACATCACAAGCTACAATTAGAACCCACATGAGAGGCGGGAGAGACAATTGATCCTTTTATTGATCAAGTGAAAGAATCCTTTCTTTCGAGTTCCATATCTAGATTCAAATCCACATAGGGAAGCAACATGGTGCTATCATGCTCAGCCTAAGCTTTTCATGTACTATAGGGCTTACAGTGCTTAGTTTATACTCCAACCTTGGCAATGCCTATGTGGTCAGGTTCTTGCATGTGGTCCTATAAGCCCATAGAACCACTAGTATGTGTAGGTCCCAGTCTGTCCACCTTGCATTATGGACTTTGTTCAGCAATTCACATACTTTATGAAAGGCTTCTACATGGATATCCTTATGCGGAATTCGTCTTTCCAGACTCTGTGGTCCCAACCAGAGGGATCGTTTGCACCATTGCCTTACCTGCACCATCTTGTCACTCACGCCTCCTAATACAAGGACAGTGTGCATTCATGTAGGTTTCGCACCATATGCTTGTATCCACCTAGATAGGTGGGTGCACGGGTCAGTTCATCTGACAATTTTGTCTATTAATCACATCGGAGGCTTCCCAAACCACATGCACATTATCCTTCTGAATTCTTGCCAGTCCTCAAAACATCTTTGGTGCATCCACCACCATTTTGTGGGTCTAGTGCGTAGTAACCATTTCAGAACATTGAAACACTGTTGTTTTGGTACTTCTCTTTCAAATTTGTTCAAGAAATCCTCCACTTCGCTTAACACATCATACATTGGCAGATCTCTTACCTACATTACTATGTAGCGCAATGACCTCATCATCATGTTATAGTTGAGTGTGGTTACCTAGTGTAATTGGTTCGACCATGATTCTATCTCCTCATCAGAATGTGATGTATAGGAGCTTTCGTGCTCCCATGAGATTCAACCATCCATGGTTAGATTTACCTAGTCTTCCTCCCACACGGTTATCTTGTAGATGCAGTCCAAGTCAATGACGTTATCGTAGTCACACTCCGGCTCTGTGTAGCACGATCCTTCTATAGGGTCTAAAGGTAGCACTAAGCGGATAGACCTTTTCTCAAAGATCATCTTGCGTTTCTTTAGATTTAACACTCCATTCATGTTAGTGGCCCAATCTATTCCCAATACCATGGGGTAGGGATTGCTGTCATCAATAATATCTATCACTTCAAAATCTGCTAGCGTGCTTTCTCCTTTGATACCTATTGTGATTCCTTGCAATCTCCTAATATGTAGGATATTTTGTTGGTTTTCAATCCATAGTTGGATAGGAGACCATTGCAATGCAAGCTTACCCATGCGCTCCCATATCTGCTTTGGCAGGAGATTCACATCTGATCCTAGATCCAGAATCACTTGGTCCATCTCATATTCCCCAATCTTTGTGGTCAATCTCATTTCCCTTCCTATTCGCGTCGTGTGATTCTCGAGCTTCGAGACTAAGCACAATTCTCCCGGCTCCATTCCAACACATCTCGTTATGAGTTCTTGCAGTCCCTTTATAGCCTTGCTATCACCAGTAGCTTCATGCATGTCTCCAAGAACATAGTGAGCATTGATGGGTCCATTTCTGTCTCTAGTCTAACTGTACTTCCTGAAGCAGAGGCATTACTAAAGCTCCTCTTAGCTTCCACGAAGGTCTCCTTAGCGTGCTCCAAATCAAATTATGGTTCCTTCATTAGAGCCTTGCGAACCTAGATACTTTCTTTAGGTTGCTTGTCTTTCTCATCCCCTATCGTAATTCCACTTCGGAGCACGATATTTACATTAGGGTCTACCTCGCGCAGCTCAAACCTCATCATTTGCAGGTTCTAAGTGGGGGGAGTATGGAGTGCTCCTTTATCGCGCAACCTCACTATCAGTGTGTGTCAATCCTCTATCTCATGGTCAAACAATGTACAAGACAAGCATCATGGTCGCATTGGATTCATACAATCGTGGGCATAATTTTCCAGCCCTCAGTAATTGTAACATATTAGCTATCTGCAACCTCTTCCTGGGCCCCCTCCTCCTCGGTCTTGTCTGTGCCCCTGAAATCCTATGCATGCCATTTGTGTGTTTTGATCGAGGGGTCATGTTTCATCCTGAACTCTGTAGGTAGGATTTTGATCCATCATCAGGTCATAACTTCTACAAGTGCACTCATCATGTCCTACTGACCTGTAGAAATTACAGAACAACTGCTATGAATTCTACATATACTTTTGTAATAGATGGCAATTATCTATAGCATTCTTTCTTCCTATCTGACAAATCACGGACCATAGTGCAGGTGTCGCGCTTGGTCCTACTTGTGCCTCCAGTCTCAGTGGCATTGGCCCTCCTCCTACAAGGTAGTTCACAAACACCAGACAATTGTCTTTGTTGTGCCCCTGGCCCTTGCATTTTATGCACTATACCTCATCCCGCATCTCTATGTAGGTTGTCCTATCTTATTTCAAATTCCGCATCCCTAGGCACAAGTTTTTCAACTGGGCATGAATCTACTGAACTCCCATGTTGGGATCTTGTATAAGAGTCTCATGCAATCTCGTCGCAACCTCCAAAGCCTCAGCCTGAGTGGTTAGCCTTTGTTGCAATAATGCATTCATAGATGCAGCATTAATGATGCTACAAACCATTTGCTGTGCTGCCCATATGTTAGTGTCATGTTCACTTCGCGAATTGTGCACTTCAGTGTTTGATCCAACTCGCATGGGGTCTTGCCTAGTAGCATTGTGATTTCCCTGAATCTAATGATCGACTATGCCTCTGGCTTTGGCCTGCTAGATTCTTTGTTTAGCACAACTTGGATATCCATAATCGCTGCATTTTGATTTTCAATGAAATGCTTAATGTACAAGGTCATTGCGCCATCCCGTAAAGGGTTGACCAACATTGCCTTCTTTATATTGTCATTTATGACACCCTGTGCTCCCCATACAACTTTTATCATGAACCAAAACTGGTATGAATCTTCATTCCCTACTCCCTTGAACACTAGTAGCTTTATCACGCTCAACATACTACTTCACGGTGGTGGCAGAGGTGCTATGGCTGAAGACAGGGGTAAATATGGTTAAACTAGTGGTGGTGTGGGTGGGGTGGCATGCACAGAATTCTCTGACTTATCATATTGATCGCACTTGTTGGCGAGACCTTCATGAGATCTTCCTTGCCCCCTCACAGAGATGAAATCAAGGCACTAGTTTCTAGTTCTACACTACCTTCATTCTATAGATTCTCCCACTCCACATATCCCCAAATATTAATTTATTCACATAGCCCACTTTTCACCTAGAAGCATTTTAATCCCAGTGTTCAAAAATTTAACGTACTTACCTCGCGGTCCCTTCAGGAAGTATTGTTTTTCCTCGCTATAACTGATTGAAGTATCTACCATGAATTCACTGATGAATCCTCCTATGATTTGATCAAGCCAATGATTGACAGTGTGCGATATTATCCTCCGATCCTTCCAATATCCGCACCAATTCTGGAGTCCACATAATAGGTTTTTCAACTTTACACCTTCCTTGGCCATCTGCTAGCTTCGCGATCCACTCATACAATTCAGTGGGGAAGGTTGAAAAGAAAATTTCATGGATCTTTGTATATAAGTATCAACCTAACCACTCATCCTTTGATAGACATGGACTCCTATTTTCCTGTGCCATGAACTCGTGAATATTTCTATCCAACCAATCTTCAATTCCTTTCTTTGTTAGGTTCCAGTGATATGACATCAGACATCTCTATGTAGATCGCAGTCCTAGAAGTGGAACCATTTGTTGGATTGTTGGGGCCTGACCCAGATTTGGTGTTAATTAAGCAAACAAATTTGTGTACTACTGGCCCTTTGAGCAATAGTCTGTGGAGTGCAAACTGTGGTCTTGCCCAAAGTAGTATGGGAGGGTGCTAGAACCAGGTTTCTGCACCCTTCAGATGTCTAAGAGGTTCGCATGGTCCACTGTTTGTTCCTATGCACAGGTCTCTTTGTGCACTTCCCAGTTCCTCACGAGCTAATGCATTGCCTTCGCACAGCCCTAACTAGGGGTTGTGGAGCTCTCGTGTTGCACTTTGTGCTATTACCCGATGTCTTACTTATCTTCCAGTACTGTTTAATTACCTTTGCGTACTTGAATGTCTTATTTTATAATTAGTTATACAAAACATTCATACAAGCTCACGCAGTAAATAAACAATATACTTGCAAATTATATCCAATCATGCATTAAACCCAGAAAAGATACACAGTAATATGGTAAAACTTCTCTTTATTGATTCTCCCAATGGTTACAGACTCGACTTGCCCTTTGCACTTAGCTGCAAGGGTCTACGCACTGAGTTGCAGACTATTAGGCCTCTATGTAGAGCCTTCTCCTACTCTACGACCCACAGACACACTTTTCACTCTGAATCAATCACTTAGACTTGTTCTCCTTTTCTATTCTATTTTCACTCTTCATTTGCCTATACACTTAAAGCCTCGCTCTATTTGTACAATCCCATGGTTGGCAGACCATGGGTAGGTCTATCTAGTGGACTTTACATTACAAAAACTAGGGTGAACAACCCTGTGACTCTATTATAATTGTGCACCCCGTGCCCGTAATTCATGGAGCTTTTACAAAAATATTCATTCAAAACTTGGGATTTAAACCCCAAAGTCTGCATTGGGAGGGTTACATGCTCAATATGGTGGGTGTGTGCAAAACAACGATTATTGTGTTTTACTATGTGTTATTTCATGTGAAGTGAAAATCTTTGAAAATGTTGTTTTCACTTGGTGAATGAGCCACAATCTCATATGAATGTATTTTTCATGTTTTATAAGTTAATCCTAAGTTTTACTATTGATGCAAGCTTACTTTGTTTTACTATGTCTTTTTACCGTGAGTGAATTATGTATTTCTAAGTCTATGTAATAGCTGCACGAAATCCATGTTCGTGGTATCTAGCTGTGCGAAAATCACACCCCTTGCAAAAGTCACACCGCTTCGCCTCTCCTCGTAAATTATTTTATTGTACCTCTCCGCGTAAAAAAAATTACATGGTATCAATGAGGTTTAAACTTTGTTAGTGTAAAAGAAAGTGGTTTTACTAGCAGTAAGAATTGTTTTCAGGGAAGATTGCTTTTAGCATATTTACCAGCAGATAGAAAGTTTTTTTTTTTTAACTAAGAAATGGAAGCATCAAGCACAAGCTTGACTAATCCTCAAATACCTCAATTTAATGGCAAAAATTATGATTATGGAACTATTACAATGAAGGCTCTATTTTCGTCTCAAGACATTTGGGATTTGGTGGAGAATTGTTTTCAAGAACCAACAGATGCAACAACATACAATGTGTTATCTCAAAGAGAAAGAGATTTGTTAAGAGACAATAGGAAGAAGGATTCAAAAGCCCTATTCTATATTTTCCAAGAAGTTCATGAAATTATTTTCCCAATGGTTCTAGCAACAACTAAGTCCAAGCAAGCATGGGACACCCTCAAGACAACCTACCAAGGCATGGCAAAAGTCAAGACAACAAACCAGAAAATGTTGAGAAGAGACTTTGAAACACTTTGTATGAAAGATTCTGAGAATGTGGACTTTTTTTTTACACATGTAAGTAGGACGGTTTCTCAAATTAGGTCTCATGGTGACACACTTGAGGAAAGATGAATAATTGAGAAATTTTTGAGAAGTTTGCAAGTAAGGTTTGATGCCATTGTTGTGGCCATAGAAGAGACAAAGGATCTCTCATAGTTCTCAGTGGATGAGCCCAATGCATCACTGGTTTCTCATTAACATAGACTGAATAGAGCAACAATATCCTCATTGGAGCATGGCTTCAAGGCACAAGTATCATTTGTTCAAGGTTGAGGGAAAGGAAGATCATATGCTAGAGGAAGAGGAAGAAGCCCACACATAGCTGGAAGAAGCAGCCCTTCTAGCTCACATGTAAGAGGAAGCAATCAAAATCCAAGTCAAGGCACAAGCCAAAATCAAGCACAACGTCAGAGGTATGATAAATCTCAAGTTCAATGTCATTACTGTAAGAAGTATGGTCATTATGCAAATGAATCTAGAAAGAAGTAATATGACATTAGTAACAAACCAAGTGTAAATTTCACAAAATAAAATCAGAACCATGATAGCATTTTTTTAGCTTGTAATGTAGCACAAGAAAACCAAAGTGATATATGGTATCTAGATTCAAGGTGTAGCAACCACATGCTAGGAAACATAGAAATGTTTTCCAATCTAGATGAAAGTGTGAAATCTGAAGTGACATTAGGGACTTATAGAAAAGCTTCTATCATGGGTAAAGGAAGAGTTAATATTGTAACAAAGAACAGGGAGAAGAAATACATCTCAGATGTTTACTTTCTCCCTGGTCTGAAGAATAACCTGATAAGCATTGGACAACTCATGCAAAAGGGCTACAATGTCTTCTTCAAGAATGATGTAAGCACAATTTTAGATAGGCCTCCAAGCAAAAAAGTGATTACAAAGGTTTAGATGAAAAAAAATATAATGTTTCCTCTAAAATCAAAATTAGATTTGCAGAAAGAAGTTGCACAAGCACAACTCTCAATTAATTTACAAGAGAATGAAAAAAAAAGAGGCAGTTGTCACTCTAGTGAACTTTCAAGCAGATTTCAAAGATGAAAATTGGTTATGGAATTTGATATTTGGACATCTCAACTTTGGAGGTTTGAATTTGTTGCATAAAAAAGGCATGGTGAAGGGACTACCACTCATAGAAAAACAAGACAGCCTATGTGAAGGATGTATCTTGGGCAAGCAAAATAAAGAGACATTCCTAGCAAGAAAGTTAGTAAGTGTAAAGACAGCTTTGGATATTTTCCACTCAAATTTATGTGGACCAATGTAGACACCATCAATTGGTGGCAACCACTATGTATTGACCTTCATAGATTACTACACAAGGAAGACATGGTTGTTTCTCCTAAAATAGAAAAGAGCTGATGTGGGAACATGAGGCTTGAAGGAAAAAGGCTTGGAACTTATTCCAAAAATACAAAAAAAGTTTACAAGCAAAGGACCAGGATCCTTTAGCTATCAATTCACAAGCTTTCTAGATAGGATTTGAGCTAGGATTTAGGAATTGAATGATTTTGTAATTAATTCATGTAGTTTTGATTTAGTTGAGATTCTCGAGGAGAATATCAACCAGATTAGATATTGTTTATGTAGGTTTTAACCCCGTACAGAAATTACCTGCATATGAATTCTAAATCACAGGAAAAATAAAAATTCGAGAGCATAACACATAAAACACGTATACACAGAGATTTCCCACTGGATCCCAAAACCGGGACTACCAGCTTGATTTTCATTATGTTCCTTTCAATGTTACAATACATATTTATACATGCCGAAGCATCCAATACCATGGATTGAAAAGCCGTCGCCTCCAAAACCATGGACCAAAAACCATAGGTAGGTTCGCCCAAGCTAATATAGGGTCAAAAAAAAAATTTCCC
>APFE031548786.1:0-13411 GCA_000404065.3 Pinus taeda
AAGAGTTGTTCATTTATGTAATGTAAAGGAGGTTGCCCCCTCGAAGAGGCTGAATTCTAAGTCGTTGATCTATCTTTTATATCTTTTCTTGAGCTGGTTTCATAACACTCAGCATCAGGACTTTGGTTGTACCTTACTCTACTTTCTGATTAATAAAGATAGATGACTACTCTTATGGTCCCATTTCCATTTGTCCTATGAATGATTAATGTAAATTGTACCCTTCCTGATTGATACATAGTTGTTTTTAGTAGATTTTACGCTTGTGTTTGCCCTCTCTTTGCTTGTGCAGGTGTCCGTCCGCGAGGATAGTGGAGGACTGTGATCGGCTGGAGCGAAGGAGCGAGAAGATCATCTCTTCGACAAACGTAGCATTGGAATCCAAGTAGGTTTCTTTTACCCACTTGTTAATTACAACTAGGAACCTGCAGTGTAGCATTGTTTGATTGTTGCTAGACCCCCTTTGGGCTAGTAGGGATCGCCTCTATCCGTAGAGGGGATTTACCTCTCCAACAATATGAAACCACAAAGGAATCAAAGGGGTGGATAGGAGGGATAATAAAAAATGGAAAAGGGGCCAAGGATAAGAAGGGGTGTATAAATTCCCAACCCCACAACTCAGGAAAACCTTAAAAAAGAGTAGAGTGAATCAAATTAAATAGATAGGGTCGTAGATGAGAACATATGCAAAAAATATATAAGTTAAATGGCTTGGTTGAAGAGCTTAGGTCCTTACAACACACAAGCTAGATTATCGCATGCATAGCTATCATAGGAGAACAATACCTGAAACTCAATCTATAATAATGGTTGAGTGTGGAAGGAAACAACACTCTATCCAATTGAATTGTCGACTTCAAACCACTACCAATTATAATGTTTGTATATTACTGATATACGTTGGAAGCTATAGGTGTCCAACGACTAGAGGGATTAATCATGACAAATGATGATTGGAGAATGGTGACATAAGGATTCAAAAGAGAGTTCACCCATATGAAATAAGGAAAACAATAACAAAGCTATTTTAATGTTAACATGTAGAAAATCAAAATGGCTCTTTGAGACACTTCCAAAATAGAGAACACAATAATTTTTAAGAAGGACTAGTATAATTAACTAATTGGAGAACCACCAAATAGGAGTCCAATATGCCTTAGGATTTTAAGTTGGATTATATAAGGGAAAGACTTATCTTCAAAGAGCTATAATGTCTTCTTAGAGCTTGAGCCACCAAAGGTTAGTATTTAGGTGGGGGTTTTAATTTTAATGATACAATTTCATTTTTAATTTCCTTCATTTTGGTAGCTCTATTTTGTACATGGATAATGATGTAATTTCTATAGTGTTTTTACTTATTAAAATAACATTTTATGCTTTAAATTTTGTACATATGGAGTTAAGTTGTAAGATCTTCGAAAATTTATGATAAAAACTTAAGGTTAAAGTCTCACTAGTAAATATAATTAGTTATTTTAGGTAAATTTTTGTTTTTCTAAAATTGTTTTATAAAAAAGAATCTTATACTAACAATGTAAACTTTTAAACGGGAATTGTAAACTCAAAACAATAAATCTAGCAAAAAAACCCCTAAAAAACATGAAAGCATCCCAAAAATGATAAGTGTGTATTCTAGAATGAGGTTTTTTTAAGGGTTAATTCTCAATATTTTAAAAAATGACAGTAAAAACTATTTTTTTGTGCAAAACAATTGAAAAAAAACACACTAAAGGTGAAAAAGGTTTATGGTATAATAACAATTTTCTTTTCGGGGTACAATTTCAACATTTTTTAATAATGGCGTTAAAAATGAAATAATGGGATCCGAAACACCTTAAAATTCCAACAATTTTCATCCATGTTGTTAAAGATATAATATCATGACACTAAAAATCCCTAAAATTCTAATTGCTTTCAAACATATCATTAAAGATAAAATATCATAACTTCTGAACAAATTATGTGACTAAATTGATCAAAATATAAATACTTGTAGATTGAATGAAACATAAATTATTTCTCTAAGTTATTGTTGCATTGTGGATATTTTAAACAAATGAATTCATTATAATTAAAACATATAATCGTACAAACATAGAAACGACTCATAACTTCATGTAAGATCATATGGAAGTTAACATATTTATTTCAAGTTACCATGCAAACATCATTTACATAAATTGTCTTAGACAATTATTTAAAATCACTCGTATGTTCTAGCATACCGTCAGAATTTACAACATATTCAGATTGTTATTTTTTGTAGCATCATATGTATTATAGCCACAAAGTTTTGTGGAGAGGCTAGAATACATGAGATCTCCAAAACCCAGAAATCGTTTCTAGAAATTCTGCCTAGAAATGAGTTAAGTATATTATTAACCAATTTTTAAATATTTCTTAAGTCTAAACTTGGGGTATAAGTAACATTAATTAAGTCAATATGAGAATCATCTAGAAACTCACACGATCGATCTCAAGATGATCCTAGCCATCGATTATGTTTTAATCTCAATCATTTGTGCTCCAACAAAGGATTATAAGAGAAGGTCGATGTGGTGATGGAGGAGACACTTGCAAAGTTTGATTTTTGAGAAGATCGATTTCTAGAGTAGCAATAGTCAGTTGCTAGAGAGAGAGATAGAGATCGAAGCAGTGAGAGAGGGGTAGATACAGTGAGGCTGGAGGAGGAATTCTAGATATTGATTTTTTAGAGAGGCAATAGAGCCATAGAGAGGCTAATGCTGGGGTAGCACATCAACTTCTAGAGGCAAAGTTGAATTGTTGAGAGGGATTGGCAGTCTTAGTTCCAGAGGTCGGGAAGGAGTCCCAAAGTGCCGGAAAAGCGTCTATCAATCAACAGAAGGAATAACGACTTCATCAGAGACTAGTCTGAGGCTAGACATCCAATAGGTTGTGCAGAGGTTGATGCAGAGGGTTAGAGGGCCGAATTTATGAAGGCAAGTTGTGCTAGGAGTTTGCCTGTGGGGTGAGGAAAATTCCTCACTAGATTTTTTCCAGTATTTTTCTTTGTAGGATTTCCAAATTTCAGCATCTAGCTGTACTTAGAATTTCCAGGTACAAACGTCAAAAAACAAATGTGTTATTTTTTGTGTGTGCTAGCATTTCTCAGCTTCTAGCATTTTATTTTTCTTCCACAATATTTTATTTGTGAAGGTTGCAATGTGTTTTATTTAGTATTTGTCGTAGCAAACAAAAAATAAATTGTTAAATAAAAAACAATTAGGAGAATAATTTCCAATTGCTGCAATAGGGTTCCAGTTTGGAATTTTCACATCGTATCAGAGCGTAGTTGAGAGCTCATAGGAAAAAAGAAGGAATTTCGCTGCTTAGTGTGGGAAGGGGGGCAAAATTACTAAGGGAAATGTATTCATTCTGCCAGGAGGCCAAGTTACTTGTGGAGGTTTTTTTTTTCTTCTGAGTGAGGGGTAGATAAATTCAATCGTACAATATTAAGTGATTCCAGAGGCAGGGAGAAACTCCATTTTTTCGTTGAGCAGATCTCTAGCTGGAAGTAGAGGTTTTGCAACAATACACTAGCACAACGACAACATCGGGTGGAAGAGATAAGAGAACACACAGAGGGGAATTGTTCCTCAAGGAACTTCTAGTCTTAAGATGTTCGATTTTTCCTTGCAGATCAACAATCGTTGTGAGAAAATATTCTCACTCCAGAAGGGAGTGCGAATAGCAGAGCAACAACTGAGCATAAGGAAAGAGGAAGTTTTCGATAGATCATTGATATGGCTGATGGTGGCCTTCATGGTCAAATCATGTTGGATGGGGCTTCCAACTATGTCATATGGAAGCAGATCAACTAAAAGAGTATAAAAAAGAGATGACATGGGTGAAGCAGTTGATCCTATACAGAGTTTGAGATCATATTGTCTCACATATAACAACCAAGGTAATGACCAAAGAGATGTGGGAGACTCCCTCCATGCTATACCAAGGTACTTCAGAGTAGCAGAAGATGTACTTAGAGGAGAAATTGAGATGAATCAGGATGCAGAAGAGGGAAGACATAGATTCCTTCCTCACCAGGATTCAAGAGGTCTGAGACCAGTTTTCAGATGTTGGGGCAACACCTCAACCCATGGATCTAGTGTGATTAACACTCAACAATGTCTCGGAGGAGTGGCAAGTATTCGTCCAAAGTATCTTGGGCGGAGATACCTTACCAAGGTGGGACAATATGTGGGCTGATTTACAACAAGAGGAGTTGAGACGAGCTCTATTAAAGAGCTCCATCAGTGGCATCAGAAGCAGATCGAAGCAAGTGAAGGAGGATGAGAATGTGGCCCTCATATCAAAGGGTCCTAGTCAGGAGAAAGGGGAGAGAGGAAGTAGAAGGACCTGGAAAAGGTCAAGTAATTTAGATGTGGTGAACTTGGTCACTACGATACCTAGTGTCCTAACAGGAATAAGGAAAAGGAGGAGAAGCAAGCAAATTCAACAAAGATTGATAGGCTATCCTACAGGATGTAGGAAGACTTCACCATGTTTGATTATATACTTCTAGGAGTTAGGTGGGGTGACTTGGTGTTGTAGCTCCATAACACTATAGATGGGAAGGATCCTTGAGGAGTCCACCTTATGGATCAATATTTTGCTATAGGGGCCCACAATATTCTGTAGTAGGATGGATCAATGACAGTTGATGCAGTCAGATGCCAAAGTGGTAGTAGTAGAGACTAGTAACAGTCAGATGCTGGGGATTGTATTGTAGAGTTGGAAACAATGCATTTAACATAGTGTAGAGTTAGTAGTAGCATAGATTCTTAAGTGACAAGGCATATACTAGCAGAAATCATAGACTTGAGTGAGAAATGCATTATATTGATCATAGTTGATTCATTATTTTGGATGCTTTTCGGTTGTAGATGTTGCAGTTGTAACAACAACAAATGAGAGGGAGTTGGAATGCAGATGCAATGTTTCTAGTACTACAACAGGGTTAGTAACAAAGAAAATGCATTTCACATCAAAGTTGCACAGTGGTTGGTGGAAAACAACAACCAAGCATCAACAACGTGACAGGAAATGATGCAGAGACAAGGTGTTGCTACAGGGTGTGTAGCAACACTAGAACACATTCTTCGCTATGAGGGAGTGATATTTTTTTACCATCAAATGTGTTCCAACCATAAAATTTTGTGGAGAGGCCAGAATACATGAGATCTCCAAAACCCATAAATCGTTTCTAGAAATTCCGCCTAGAAATGACTTAATTAGATTATTAACTAGTTTTTAAACATTTCCTAAGTCTAAACTTAGGGAATATGATTAATTAATCAACATTAATTAAGTCAAGGTGAGAATCATCTAGAAACTCACATGGATCAATCTAGATATGATCCCATCCATTGATTATGTTTTGATCTTGGACGTTGGTTCTCCAACAAAGGATTATAAGAGAAGGTCGATGTGGTGATGGAGGAGACAATTGCGAAGTTTGATTTCTGACTAGAACAATTTCTAGAGTAGCAACAGTCAATTTCCGAAGAGAGAGATAGAGATAGAAGTAGTGAGAGAGGGGCATAGACAGTGAGCATGGAGGAGGCATTCCAGATCCAGTGAGTGCATTTGTAGAGAGGTAGGAGAGCCACAAAGAGGCTGAGGCTGGGGCAACGCAATAACTTCTAGAGGCAAAGTCGAATTGCTGAGAGGGATTGATGCTTTTAGTTCTAGAGGCTGGGAAGGAGTCATAGAGTGTCAGAGAAGCATCCTTCCAGTCAACAAAAGGCATAACGACTTCATCAGAGACCTGTCTAAGGCTAGATGTCCAGTAGGCTATGCAAAGCATCATAAAGGCTGACGCAAAGGGTCAGAGGTCTAAATTTCTGAAGGCAAGTCATGTTTGGAGTTTGCTTGTGGGGTGACAAAAATTCCTCACTAGATTTTTGCTAGTATTTTTCTCTACAGGATTTCCAAATTTCAATGTCCAATTGTACTCAAAATTTCTCACTACTGCATATCAATAAAACCCCAGTTGTTGCATCAGTTTTCCCAAGTTGGGCTTTTTCGAGGACTTGTGTACAAACATAACTACATTAACTAAATTTTTAACTAAATAACCATGTTAACTAAATAAATTGTTATCTAAAATTAACAATTAGGAGAATAATTTCCAGTCGCTATAATAAGGTTCCAGTTTGGAATTTTCACACAGATGAATGACTGGATGTAGATGAAGATGACCCATATTCTTATCTTTCATCAACTAGTGCCCCATCTGAGTCAACATGCATGCCCATCATTTTAGGTTTCAAAAATCTTCTAGATCTACGTCTGTGTTCAGTATACTACCATCTCAACATTGTTTCTTCTGGTAGAAACCTATTGATAATCTCTATCATCCTAAAGTGAAGAATTCCTCTCTTTGTTAAATTGAATTCACAAACAAGTATGCCAACATCCTCCAATTTTAAGAGGTTTGTGTAGTGACACTTTATATTTGTATCCTTTCTTTTTTTCTTTTTACCATTTTTTTTTTTGTCAACTACCATCTCTGTCTTATATACACCATTGAATGGGTGTGTATTTGTGGCATACCAATGTACTTCAACACCTGCAACGATTTTATTTAATGTCCTTTATAACCTTGGAAACCTAGAATGGATAGCCATGTGGATCTCTATTTGCTAACATTGCGATCATGCAACCCTCCTTAATATCCTGTATTGAACCCCTATAAAGGTCTTCCATGGCTTCATGTTGTGCACAAGATCTTTTGGAGAAAATATACATTTGTCTTTCATGTACTTGTGAAGAATTAATAATACCCTGATACTGTTGTTGTTCAACAATGTTTATTTCCTCATGTTCATTCGACACATTTTGTGGCCAAATAAATGGAGTCTTCAAAAGTATATCTTCATTTGTTGATCTTGAAATGATATGACTCTAATTATTGAAAAAATACTCCCACCAAACTGAATCAATAACATCAAAGTAATCATATGTATATCTAATAGATTTTTTAATTTCTTCCAAGCATTTAGAATAATTTATATCCCTCTTTTGCCTTGATGCATTATGAATTTCAACAACTAATTGTAATAAAAAAATATTTGATGCAAATATTGGATGATCTGGAATGAACTTCAAAAATTCCAAACCTGACGACGACCCCCATTTTTCAGGAGTTGAATACTTCTTGCCCCATATAAGTGTTTTCCCATCAATTTGTTTGATACAAAGTTGATGTTGGTAGCTAATGTCATTAAGTTATTCAATTCATTTCTCCTCATCATACGGTTCTAGAATAAACCTTCACATGCCAATAGTTTCTTCCAACACATGAAAAATAGGCTCTAGAATGTATGATTTCTTAATACATTCAATTAATGATGGAAAGATCCTAACATCCTTCCTCCTCATTGTTACTGAAAAATGATTGAACATCTAATCAATATGGTCATGAGTGTGCCCAACAAGAAGGAAACCAACCTTTACCTTCTGAAAAATTACCAATTCAGTAAGCATGTTTAGATATCCAAAAACAATATGATTTTTGTTTTCACGACAAGTCTTGTCCAATTACAGATACAAAACTTAAGGAAGATTACCAGACCAATGAGAAAGCACATCATGAATTCTGATTATTATCATTTTTTCATCATTATGAATATTTGGAGCCATGAAGTAAACCCTTGGCGACATTTTCCCATTGAAGGCCATATAACCGACCAAGTGAAACTAAATTAAATTTTCCTCTTGTAATTTTTTTGGTGTGTGGAAAAATGTGGTATAAGTGTTTTCTTCTGGTCCATATGATCAATTATCAAACCCAAATATTTATCTGCATTATCATGGCACTTCTTTCGATGCTTGTACAACGTTTTCCTTTCACTTGTTTGCTGACCTTGATGCTCTTGAAGTGCTTTGACAATGGAATCTACACATAACATAAAAGAAACCTATTAATATATACATTTTCATAGTTGATAACTATACAATTTTTTAAAATAATGTTATGAATTCTCACCTATTTCTGCCCCTTGACATTTATCTTGTTTTGATTTAAGATAAGCACATGTACTGCAAACTCCCATCCTTGTCTTCTTAGGAATATAGACATTTTTGAATTCTTTCCTCCATTTCTTCACAAAATATTGATATTATTTGTATAAGTTGTAGATTTATTGTATTGAGAAATTATCTTGAATATTTATTGTGTCTCCATTTTCTACACATTCTCCATGCTTTGAAAAGAAGTATTTCATCCATGACATTGTGGTATTTTCTAATGGACCAAACTCTCGTGTATGACGTACTTATGAATAAAATGTGGGATCTTTTTCCAATTTTTCTTGAATTCCTGACAAACGAAAACTACGAATTGAATGAAACATTTTGAAAGCCTTTCTACATAGCAACAAAGACCCAATATGATAATCATAACCTGACAATGTAGATTGCATGCACCCCACTAAATATAAATTTTGTGTGCTTTTATTCATTGACAAATATATCTTCCTTTTCTCCAATGCAAACTTGAAATCCATATGTTTGAAGCAATCCTTTAGATAACATTGACTTGAAATCAGATCACCAATAGTACTTCTTCTTGTGAGATATTCTAACCTACCCCTTGTATAAGTAGAATATCTTGGATTGATATGAAAAGGTCTACTCCTACTCCTAAATACAATATTTAGTGGCAATGTCTCCATCATTTCATCACCCTCTCTATAAGCATTTTCATCACCATTAGGAGGAATATTATCCTCACTATGATCATTCTGATCATAGTTAGGAAATTCATCACCATCATTGCTTGGAAAATATTCATTACATCCTCACTTGTAGGAAATTCTTCACTATTATCATCTATGCTTTTGAAATACTGACTTGGAGGATATTATTCATCATCTTCATCCTTCCCTTTGCCACTGTTACCCTCGTAGTCCTTAGAATTAGGACTAAGTAGAAAATTTGACTCTCTATTTACTGGAAATTATTCATCCTGCCTTTTGCCAGTGTTGCTCTAATACTCCTTAGGATTAGTACTAAATGGAAAACGCGACTCTTTATTTACTAGAAATTCTTCATTATGCCCTTCGTCACTGCTACTCTCATAGTCCTTAGGATTAGTACTAAGTGGAAAAAGTGACCCTCTATTTACTAGAAATTCTTCATCCCACCCTTCAACACTGATGCTCTGATAATCCTTAGGATTAGGACTAAGTGGAAAATGTGACTCTCTATTTACTCGAAATTCTTCATCCTTCCCTTGATCATTGTCGCTCTCATAGTCCTTAGGATTAGGATTAAGTGGAAAATGTGACTTTTATTTACTGGAAATTCTTCATCCTTCCCTTCATCATTGTTGCTCTCATAGTCCTTAGGAATACTACAAAGTGGAAAATAAGACTCTCTATTTAATTGAAATTCTTCATCCTATTCTCCGTCAGTGCTGCTCTCATAGTTCTTAGGATTAGGACTAAGTGGAAAATTTTACTCTATTCATAATGAAATAATTCCTGTTATATTCATTAGTATGAATAGAGTTGTTACATGACAAAGATGTTGATGGTCCATAAAGAGAAACTTCACTATCAAAAGAATCCATGACTTTCAAACATTAGATTTTGAATAATAGAAATGCAATCTCTCCCAATGAAAATTTATAGCTTAAATAAGATTTCCCCTCCAAAATCCTCCCCCCCACGCCCCCCCCCCACAAAACCTTAATTTTTGCCAAAAAATTCTCTCCAAAAATTTCGTTTGAATATTTGCCAAAATTTCCTTCTATAATTTATTTGAAAACATTCTACTAAAATTTTGTCTTGACAATTTTCACCTTACTTTCCATTCAATTTTTCCACACAAATTTTCCTTAAATACATTCATTCATAATTAAAATAAATCTTTTATTTAAATTAAGTTGAAATTGCAACAATTATATCATAATTTAATGTTGTCCTTGAATTAAATTAGGAATAAAATTGTAATTCCACATCACAAGACAACTTGTATGAGTTAACTACGTTAATTTGACTTAGTTGGATCAGTTAATTCGAGTTGAGGGTATAACTAGAGTCATTTAGAGTGTCTCCTACATTATGGGAGCCCTGGTTGAGTTTATTTTGAGTTGCAATTAATTAATTTAGTTAAACTAGTTCCAAATGATGGAGGAACTAGTAGGAGGACAAACTGTGGGGTGTTGCTTCTGTTGGTAATGTGATGTATGTATTGTACTTGATGGCAACCCACTTGTAGCAGAACAACTCTCTTGTATATGGTAAAAACTAGATGAATCTACAGAAGAAATATCATATGTGACAGAATGCATGACATGAGTGTTTTCAAATGTGATGAAATGCAGGGCAACTTCAAGGAATCAGTTCAGAAAGCAGCTCAATCAGATGACAGATCACAGTACAACAGGTTAACAACACAGAGTTATAGATTAGACTACTTAGAATGAAGAAAGAGAGGTATACGCAGGTTCACCATTGACCAAGCCGCGTATAAACACGGGTTCACTGTATACAAGTCGCGTATATGTACACATGCACTTTCACAAAAGGAAAAGCACGTATACCTTGGAAAACTAAATGTTTGGTTCGAAGTATTTGGTCCATGGTATTTTGATCCATGGTATTGGTCCAAGGTATTTGATTCGAGGTATTGACCCCAGGTATTTGGTTCAAGGTATTGGTCCTAAGTGGTTTTGGTCCATGGTATTGAGAAAGGTCTAAGACTATAAAAGGAGGAGAAGATCATTAGGCCAAGGCATGCAAGTATCGAATATCTAATTTAGTGTGAGATCTAATATGTAGGTTATTGGCTTATGGTGTCATGTTTGATCTGAACCAAGGAAGAACCTTAGCGCTTGATGAAGGATAAGATCTAATGATGTTTTAGGATCTTGAGGCTTGAAGTGAATTATCTTTATGTGGTTTGATTATATCTAAATAACTGGCACATGTTGTAGTCTGTAAATATGATGATCTGGGTATGATTGAAGTTTGGAACTGTTGTTATGTTTAAATCATCTTTTACAGATCTGTACGCAGGTTCACTTTAGAAAAGGAGCGTATACACGTTGGTTATGGATACTAAAACAACGTATACATCATAATTTTGATTTGTAGATCTGTACGCTGGTTTTCTTCGAGGAAATTACGTATGCATGCAGGTTCGACACATGGAAGTAGTGTACACCTTATAAAATATGTTTTAGTTGCTTCTGTTTGCTGTTGCAGTGTTCTAGGTTATTGCTTGGGTTCTGGTTACTGTATTCTAGAGACAACATTCTGAATGATCAGAGTGATTGATTGATTTGGTTGTGGTTGGTTCAAAAGGAGATTGGTTGATGCAGAAATATTTGATGATTGAATGATGTTGTTGATGGATCCAGTCTGAAAATTTATGAAACGTGGTCCCTGGAAGAAAAGAGAAGGTGGTAGCCTTCTGTAGGCCTGCACCTATGTACTAGTAAACATATCAGCTAGTACAAGAGCTAGGGGGTTGTAGCTCCCTTCCAGTAGAAGCTGGAGAATGAGAGAAGGTTATAGCCTTCTGCAGGTAGAAGCCTGCGTACTGGTATAAGACTGCACTAGTACAAAAATTGTAAACATAACTCTCTTATTAAAAGAAGACAAAGATGATTGCAGTATGTAGTTTTCACCCACATTGGGTTTCCACCTTATATCTTGGTGTTCATGTGTGTTTCTTATCTGTGATGATCTGTTATGTTTTTATTGTACCTGGTTACTGTTTATATGGTTCTGATGCACTGATTAAAGATCAATATATAATGAATTAACTAAATCATAAGTTTGTTGGATATACGCTAGTTGATCTAAACATAGTTGCGTGTACACACGATTTCCCTTAACTGAAGTAGCGTATATGAATATGATTATGGAAATGAAAAATTTTTAGTTTGATAATACTGATTTACTGCGTCACCCCCCTCTCAGTGTTATTTCCAACAATTGGTATTAGAGCAGGTCCTTCAGAAGAAGCTTGATCGCTTGAAGGAAGATCCATCATCATGAGTAATCAAGAAAGCGGGGGATCCATTAGAGTGCCAATATTTGATGGGAGAAACTTCGTTTATTGGAAAGTAAGAACCACAACCTATCTTAAATCTCTTCCTACGGATGCAGTAGGTAAAAAGCAATATGAAACCAATGCCAAGGCTGTCAATACATTATTGGGAAGTCTATCACAATCAGAGTTTGTCAAAGTTATTCAGCTCAAATTAGCGAAAGAAATATGGGACAAAATCGTTCTAAGCTACGAAGGAGACTCTCAGGTAAAACGTGCTAAACTACAAACTCTTAGAGTTCAATATGAAACTCTCAATATGTACAATGATGAAAGTGTAGCTAGTTACTTCTTATGTATAGATGAGATTGTTAATTTCATGAAGAATCTAGGTGAAGAAATAAAGGAAGTTACCTTAGTTGAAAATTTTTTAAGATCCTTATTTGCTAAATTCGAATCAAAAGTATCTGCCATAGAAGTAAAGTAGGATCTATAGACTATTACTATGACACAACTTCACAAAATCTTAATTGCTTTTGAGATGAGAAAAGGAGGTCCATCAGATATGAGAGAAGCCACATTTAAAGCTCCAGTAAAAGGAAAAGAAGAACTCAATGAATCAGGACATATTTCAGAAGAAGAAGAGGAAGCGAACTTTGTCAAGAATCTTCAACAACGTTCCATAAGATTCAGAGGTAAACTACCTTTCAAATGTTTTGCCTGTGGTAGAGCCAATCATTATGCTGCCAAATGTCCTCATAAAGATAAATATGATAAAGGGAAGGGAACTGCAAAATGGAATAGAAAACAAAGTGTAAGTATAAAGAGCTACTATACTCATGAAGATAGCGATGGTTTATCAAATAGTGATGAAGATGAAAATAGTAATGACTATAAAATTCTGATGGCTTATGAAGATGATGATTTTTTGGATGCTTTAGATGAAGATGACCTTTATGAAGAAATCTGTTATGAAACCAACTCAAGAAAATATAGAAAAGATAGATCAATGCCTTAGAATTCAGCCTCTTCGAGGGGGCAACCTCCTTTACATTACATAAATGAACAATTCTTGGATGATTCAAATGATAAAACCTCCTTTCTATATATAGGAGTCTAAGGAGTCACAATATAACCCAGTCGACCTAATAATAATAATATAAAGCCACACAAATAATAATAGAGGGATTCTATGGGGCATAGTAATAACAATATGGGGGCAATAGGGGCACAACAATATTAATAAGGGGTACAACTACCATAGTAATGGGGTAATCACTAGTATTATAGGGACCCAATATGCCCCTCTCCTTCAAAAAAAGTGTTGTCCTCAACGCTTGAGTAGTTCTGGATACTTCTGTATAAAATTCTCATCCTCCCATGT
>APFE031548789.1:0-16050 GCA_000404065.3 Pinus taeda
TTAAATTTATAAACCATAATTTATTAAAATGTTATGTTCCTAACCACAATCTATTTCACTCATAAAAGAGACACTTTCTCATTTTTTAAGGAAAAAAGTATGGAACACAATCCTTGCACTTGTTGCTTCAAAATGTTTTAGGTGACAATGAACTTTTAAAGCTCAAGTGATATAGGGTGAATAATTCTCTATATAAAGTCTCTTTTTGTGATAAGTAAAGGGTCTCATTTGTTGTAAATTGTGAGAAGACTATTGTAGAATTGAGGCTTCTGTGATCAGTCATGTTTATAAGAAGAGCTTCAGCGTAAATCACATGATAAAGACCTTTGTCAACGCGTTTCGAACCAACCAGTGTGGTTCAACTTGTCCTAACGATGAACCACACTGGTTGGTTCGAAACGCGTCGACAAAGGTCTTTATCATGTGATTTACGCTGAAGCTCTTCTTATAAATGTGAGAAGACTAATTGAAATAATATCAAATCTATAATAGTTCTAGGAAAAGGGTAGATTAATGAAATGTTTGATAATCCATCAATGGTTATTTTTACCAAATTTATCTTACTTATTATTACTCATGCAAGGTAGAACATTCCATTTTGAATCTTCTTTGAAGTAGGCACAATGTTTTTATTCTCTAACATTCACTTACCACTAAGTACAACGGAGTGAGTTTTTGACATTTTGGTCAAATCAAATAAGTAGGCAAAAGGAAAGAATACCCCATTGTGTGTTAAAGGAGAGATATTTGATGTCATGCCTTAGTAAAAAAAGGGTTTCCTATAAAAAATGTCTTTAGTGGGTTTCCTACTACTTTCCTAAAGAAAAAAGGGGATCCTGTCTAATTTTCTTACATAGGTTATTGATTTGAAAGTTTATAAGTGAAAACGTAAGATGAAAACTTTGAGTACATTTGTAAATGTGATGAAATGAAAATGGTTTGATGATTGTCAGGTGATTGTTCCTAAAATTTTTCAACATAATCTTAAACATCTTTCTAAATTGCATAAGCTTCACGATCACATTGATTTGTTGTATTTGTTTCTTGCTCTCACCCAAGCTCATGGTTTCTCAACCATCCTCTTAAAACTTCTGGTCTTTAAGTGAAATCAAGAGAGAATATGAAATTATAATGATGAATGCAAAATAATATCAATATGTTTTTTTATTATGGTTGTGACTATATATCTCAGAAAGTGTCTCACTTCCTACATGTCAAGAAAAGTAACATCTTTTTTCAACATATTCTTAAATATCATGATAAATTTCATAAGCATTATCATTGATTTGTTGTCTTCGTTTCTTGGTCTCACCTAAGTTGTCTTTGTCTTTGGCTTTGTTGTCTTTATTTTCCTCTTAGGGAATTTCTCGATGAGGAAGAGGTGGTTATAGTATAATTTCCTGTTCAAGAACATGGAGCAAATATTGAGGATAAAGCTAATGATCCAATGGAAGAAGATAATGATGCTAATAACATAGTTGAAGAAGATGGGGCAAATAGATTTATCAAGGATACATTTAATAATGTTGGAATGGATGTTGATGACATCTAGTATGGTGATTGTGCTTTTGATATACCTATACTTGAGAGGGAAATTCAACCTCTTTATGAAGGCTTAGAAACATCTCTTCTCTCTGTTGTATTGCTGCTAGTCAACTTAAAGGTGGTGAATGGTTTGTCAAACATATGTGTGACACAAATCCTAAGGTATGTAATATATTTTGTGACATTTAGTACTATATACATGATAAAGCAATTGTTTTTTCCATTATTTTTAACGTTAGTACATTGATCATCATTTAATTAATTTGTAACTTTGGATATAATATGTACGATTAATATTGTTTAGTACATCAACCAATACTACTTTTTTTTTGATGTTGTAGATTTTTAGATGAATTTCTGTTACCACCATCAAATGTTTTACCTCATATGTACCAAGATTTACATGCCATTATGTAATATATTGGAATGGAGTATCAAGCTATTCATGCATGTCCTAATGATGATATTCTCTATTGTAAAGAACATGTGTTGAAATAAAAATTCCCAAAATGTGATGAGAGTATATATAAAATTGATAAATTAACAAAAAATGTGCCTCGCAAAGTTCTTCATTATATTCCCATAATTCCACGTCTGCGACGATTATTCAGGTGCAAAATAATAACACAACTTATGGATCACCATGAAACAAATACAAGTGAATATTGTGTTCTTCAAATGCCTCCAGATGGATCCATATTTAGGAATATAGAGGAGAAGAGGCAGTAGTTTAAAAGAGAAACTCGTAATCTTAGGCTTTCATTAGCAGGTAACAGTGTCAATCCATTTGGAGAGCCCAAATCTACCTACTTAGTGTGGGCCATTTTTTTTATCAACAATAACATTACTCCATAGATGTCAATAAATAGGGAGCACATAATGTTGGCAATGATTGTTCCAGGTATTAATTTGTTTAGAATATTTGTTTTTAGCACAAAATATCTAATTTGTCTTGTTTGTTTCATAATTTTGTCTTTTTTTTTTGTTTACTCATATATGTTCAATTATGTCTTATATTTTTTTCTTATTTACTCATACATGTAGTAATTATGTATAGTATGTTCAATCAATTAAGTAAGTACTAGGTCAAATATATAAATGTATATATCAAGCCTCTTATCGATGAGTTAGTGAAGTTATGGAATGATGTCACTATGTATAATATCTCTAGACCAATAACTGCACAAAGGGAATTTTAATTCCATGCAATTCTTGTATGGAAAATTCATGATGCCTCAAGGCTAACACATTTCTTTGGTATGTTATAACATTACCCTGCACTTTAATAATGTTTAATTTTATGAATTTCATTTCATGTATGTTTTCTAAATAGCTCCTTCGTGTACATACTTAAAAAATTGACATAAAAATATTTCATCTCTTCTAGGTCTTCAAACAAAGGGTAAATTTGCTTGTCCATTTTGTTGTCCTAAGATGAAATCTCATTGTTCAAGAAGCTTATGAAAGGAGGTGTTTAATGAGTATAGGAAATTCCTTTCTAAGAACCATAGGTACCGAAGTATCGAATAACATCTTTTCAATGGGAAAGAAGAGACTGGATTAAGACCATGGAGAATAACACCTCATGCATGGAAGTTGTAATATAATGAAGTCTCTCAAGGTATGAATCAATTTGTCTATGTATCAATATACATGCTATGTTAGGATTCTTTTATATTTTTATGGCATTTTCTTCACTGTGCTAATTGGAAGATTATATTGTTATTATAACACCTTTAACTATGATTCACGTTGTAGGTCATCAAGGAATTAATGACATAGCACTTCCACGAGGAATGAAAAGTTATCCCGGGCAATTTAATAGACTCCCCTACAATGAGCACCTAGAAATTGTTCATTTGTTTGATACAATGCACATTGGGAAGAATGTAACATATACCTTATGACGAATCTTAGATGGAAGGAGAGATAAAGAAAAAATTGTCAAGATTTGTAATGACATTAAGGAGGAAAATCAGGCATTGCAAAGTGCGACTCATTCAAATAGAAATGAAGTCGACCAAAATATAAGTGCCCTTCCATGGTTATTGATAGAGCAACAAAATAAGAATATTAAAGAGGTTATTGAAAAAATTAAATTTCCAACTGGATTTTCTTCAAACACAAAGAGTATCCTAACAAATAAATGTGAATTAAGTGGGGTAAAAACTCATGTTTGGCATACATCCATTAAGGTAATTATTTTGGTGTATATATTTATACATTGGTAAAACATCTTGTTAGTCAGTGTTTGTTAACATCGAAAAATCGTACACCTACTAGTACAATCCAAAAGACATTAAAAGTGTCCAACAGAGTGCGCATGTGGACATTTTTCCAGCCGAATACATTATGAATATTAAAAAATAAAAGGTTTTCCTAAGGTCCAAAGTTTATAAAGGAAATCAATTAAAGCCATGCGTAGATTTCTTCGATAAATGCGTGCATGCGACATATCCTCAAAAAGCCGCACGGTTGTAGAAAAGGTGACTCAGTAGTCTGGGAACACTCTACACACTTGGAGCCGATTTCTTGATACGAGATCGGCCTAATACAACCGAATTCGAGTCGCGTTGGAGAAGTGCAGTCTTCAATGGAATCCTCTTGTCCTACTCATGTGTCTTTATCATACATGTACCAATAGAGGGAAGATGGATTAAAAAAACTCTATATAAACAGGCCATGAGAGAGCCAAAAGGAAGATACATTATTATGCTAGCCAAATTGCTTGTAAGAAAACCACCATTTCATTGTTTAAACCAAGGAAGTGAAGCACACTACCATGCTGGCCAAATTGCTTCTAAGCAACCCAACATCTTAGTGAGTGAAAAGGAATCCAACCTTTGGAGATTCTTCACACTTCTTTGAGAGAGAGGAGAAATTTTCAAAGAGATTGAGGAAAAGAAACCCCCTTGTTGAGGATTGTTGAGCTCCCTAGCTCAAGGAATTCTCTTCAAGTGTTTTAGTATTCTGATTGTATTCAACCTCTACCACCAACAATCAATAAAGGGAGTTTTTCCATATATTATTTATGTGTTTTCTCCATTTGAGCATTTTTTTGTTCATGCACCTCTTTTTTTAAGTTTATGTTTATGTATTCATTGTTTCCACTATTTACAATGTTGTGTTTATTTAAGTCTGTCCACTAACAACACCAATTTGACTGTGATCCTTTGCAGGTAACAATCCATTGCTAAGGGGATGTTTTTTGGTACACTTGTGCTCCAAAAATATTACAACAGGAATGGTGACCATACTGATCTCTTTTCATTAATATAGAGATTGTTTGTAGGACCTCCTCTATGCACAAACATCCTATAAGGCGCTCCTCACCTCCCTATATTTTTTACAGTCCCACAGGGTCTATTATGAGCCCGTGGAAGTGAAAATTTTTCAAAACTTTCCCGTCCGCTCTCTTTTTTCTTTGACATATGTGAAGTGCACATCTATTTCTTCAAAAACCATGAAGTGCGCCTCTTTTTCTACCATGCGCGACAGAAAGAAAAGAAAAAAAAAGGCTTGTATTTTTCAGTTTTCTTAGGTGATTGTCAACCTCTAGTGAATTGCCTTCACCTCTGCATTCTGTGTTTTTGGTTTAGTACCCCTTGTTGCTTGAATGAACCCTAATTCATAAAGAAGTTAGATATTTTTTATTATTTATTTACAACACATGCCCACATAGCTTAATTAGGGAGGAAAGTAAGTGGTCATAATCCACATATGTTTTCAAACTATTTCGCTTAATTTTTTGCAAATCACATTAGATTAATTAGTGAAGCAAGTAGGTAGCCCATTATCCACGAATCTTACTACTAACCAAAGAATTTTTTGGGACTAGGAGCAAATGTTACTAGAGAAAGTGAGTAATCCTTTCTTCCCTTGCATATCCTAGACGAACTTGGGATTGTATTGAAAACCTTCTCGAAAATATTTGAATTTCCATCTCCCTTTTTAAACTCCACATAGTTTAAATAGGAAAAAAGTAAGTGGCCCATAATACACAACCAAATTTATTTTTTCCATGAAAGGAACAACCAACACTTAGTGTAATTAGAAGGATATTGAAAATGATCATCGCATATCCAAATCTTATCACACTTCGTATGCTCACTTGCATCACACACTAAGTCTCCATAACTTTGTACTCAAAGATCATACACCTTTTGGATCTTTGGTTACTTAGTCTATTTTGGCTTACAAAGTCACCCCATAAGTGAATTAAGCCTCTTTAAAAACAACCATAACTTTAACAAATTAAATTTCCCCACAGGGGCCACCAAAAAAATTTATAGTTCAGGTTAGGACCATTAGGGGTAGGCATCCTAGAAGCCGCCATGGTTATGCTTCACCATTGAAACATAGTTGTTGACTTTATAGGGAGATTATTCAATCATTCCATGGAAAATAAAACTTGATCATGGTAGAGACTCGATTCAGAGGGGGTTTGGCTTAGGCCCAGTGCATGCGGTACTCTTTGGGGCTACCTGAACCATCTAGTGCTCGATATTGGTAATCGATTACCAAGAAGCTAAAGACTCGAATGTTCACATGGGATGAAGGTACTCAATGACCAAATCTAGGGCATCCTTTCCTTATAGGTGACGATGCAAGCAACACTTGACACTCATTACCATTACCTTGGTTGATTCCTCAACTACTAGCAGGCCTCACCAGTTCTTTCGGGACATTGACCTAGGACCCATTAGAGGTTATCTCTGCAAGGCCTATTTACTTTGTAGAGTGGACAAGAAAATTAGGTCTTCAGAGGACTCTTTCTCATACACAACAGAAAAAAACCCTTTTTTTTGTTTTCTTGGTCACATAGTTTAATTAATGGAAAATAAACCATTTATATTTTCACTTTGCTTTATGTATGTGATCCACTTGTATTGCTATTTATCTCCTTCCCTCACCATACAAAAAGTAGCGCACAATTTAAATTGACACCATCGGAGACCCCACAACTCCCCATTGATCTAGGTGTTTTTAGACCTCCCCCCATTGATGAGAAGTGTACCAAGACTCCCACCTTTTAGGCGGAGAGGACATCACTCATCCACTAGTATTGGATCTTCCTTTATTGGTGCAACTTTGTTTGGAACTCCTCTGAAAATTACACCCTTCACCACTCCTGAAGGATCCCGACATGCTACCCCCTTTGGGAGTGCACACACTTCTCCTCTGGACAGTCCCTGAGATACCCATCAGGGTAATCCTCCCAGGACATCTCCACAGAGGACTCCATTTCATATAGCTGTCCATAATAATTTTGCAATGGCAGGTAATGCACAAATCCTATTCTTAGCTTCGTTAAATCTCCCAGATTTAAGAAAGATCACAAATGACCCAATCGAACATGGCCAAAATTGGCCAGCTATGTCCACAAATATCCCTTTGGATATTCCAAAGCTCGAGGGAAAGCAGGGAAAAGACCCAGGGAACCACGTCATGACGTTTCACTTGTGGTGTTTGTATAATATTATCATAGAAGATACTAATATATTATGTCTATTTCAACGCACCCTAATAGGGCTCACCACAAAGTGGTATATAGACCAACCCTCTACGTCTCACGAAACCTTTAGCTCATTAGCTACTATGTTCCTTACTTTCTTCCAACTCCCAATTCTCCATGATTCGAGGTTGGAACTTCTAACCAACTTCAAACAAACACAAGCTACGCACATCTCAGACCATATCCATGAATGGAGGAAATGCCGCAACTAGTGCAAAACTGATTTTGAAGATAAAGTCCTCCTGGACATTTTCTTGAGATCCTTCACCTCTGAAATCTCTAAAGATGTGGCTAAAACATTCCCGCAAAGCAAGGAAGAAGCCATTAGTAAATCCCAAAACTGGAGCTGATCTATAAACAGTCTGGGTACATTTACCATGTACTTCCAGATGCCCCTTGCCTGCAGCGTTATCGAGAAATAGCAGGCGCATCCAACATTGTTGACAGACTAATTGGGGCCCTATCCCAAAGACATTACAACAATAGTTTCCAATACCCTGTGTATCCAGTTAATGGCCCATATTATGATGCTACACCACCATTACAAAATACAAGGTATTATAATGGTCAACCTACACCTATGTAGAATATAGGCATTAGGTTTAACCAACACCAACCACCACAAGGAGGCTCGTATCATCCCCCTCAAGGAAATGAATACTCCTCCTGGAGTACGGATAATATGTCGGCTCCCCCGAACCAGTACATTAACTAGGGACAAGCAAACCAATATTCTCCTTTTCCCAACATCACAACAGAATATCCCACTAAAGAAAAATAATGCACGGGTGAATCTAGTGCAACCATCTCTTGCTTCACCGCATCAATAAGAAGAACAACCAAATTCAATTAATCCTTCTAACAGTGCTAGGAAAAACCTAAAAATAAGCTAAAGGGAGAGCTCGAGTGGGGAGGTAGCAATAAGCGACAATCCCCAAGGGAACTAGGAAGGGATAACCCCAACAGGAACCAAAACTAGGGTACGACCAATAATAACTCGCAGAAACAGGGCAAGAACACTAGTCTCCAGAGTAATCATGCATACACTATCTGCGGGGAGTACAACCATTATAACCATTGTTGTCCTTAACTTCTTGATTTGAAAAGGATACAAGACAATAGGGGGCAAAGTGGCCAACTAACTGCAGTCATGCAGGAACCCTTCCCCCATCAGGAATTGTTAACACACAACAACACACTTCCCAAACTCACCCATCTGGAGGGAATCTAAAAAATACTCCTAACCATGATATCTTCATGACAAGAGAGGACATCCTCTTACAAACGAGGAATCAAACTTATGAGACTCCCTCAGAGCCTGATCTGTCCACCTTGGCTACGGCCATACCTAATGGACCGTTGACCATTATGTGACTTCCCATAGATGTCATGCCTAAAATTGTTAAAGGACCTTTATGGTACATAGGGTCCAATTCAAAAGCTACCCATAGTTACAACACATTCGATGATTTATCTTAATCACCATCAGCTATGCCAATGCTTGAAGTCCTGCAGACGTGCCCAACCCACCAGAAATCCTTATCTGCTTTAGGTGCAATCGACCGATCTGATTCCCACCTCATGGTCTTTGACTTGGACAAAGCTACTCCACGACTGACCTTAGCTATCACATTCAAAATACCCGTCTCAGTCCATAATATCAATATCCATCGTTATATCATCGACGAAGGGGCTTCCATATGCATCATGTCCAAATCTGTTTGGAAAAAATTAGGATCCCCTAGACTTAAGCCTTCTAACATAACACTTAGAGCATACGAACGACACCCTTCTACTCCCATCGGTCTATACCATAGCGTGCTAGTTAAGTTGGATGGAAAAACTTTGTTAATAGACATTGAAGTAGTCGATGCCGAGTTGGATAACAATATCCTCCTAGGTAGAAGCTATATGTACGAAATGCTCACAATCGCCTCATCAGTGTTCATAATCATGTGTTCCCCCATGATGGGAAGGTCATTACCATTGATCAACTCACGTACTATGAGAAGACAACTTCACCCACACCAGATGACGCATTTCCTTTAGTGTCCTAAGAGGTTGTCACTATGTACACTGAGCTCAGCCCTGGTCAGTTTAATACATCAAACCTCCTAGGAACATTCCTAGGAGACCCTCTGGTAATACAAGATCTTGTCCTAAATACTGGAGCACCGATGTGCACGATGACTTCATCAAACACCGCCCAAACATAACCCAAACACCAGAATCAGTTCTAGACACCTCACCCCCTACAAATGAAAAAGTTAGGTCTTTACCTCCCGCAATTACACAAACCCCCTTCTTATGCCCGTCACCCATGTTTGTTTCACACCAAGCCATGGAAACCCTCACATTACCAAATATGACTCTTGCAATACCAGTTTGGTACCTAATCCCTATGACTGTGTCAGTTGAGTCAGGACACATGTAGGAAGGGAGCTTCCCTGTACCTCCATTTGAGAGGAACACCCCTACTCAAAACTGTCCAACACCTACCACAATTGGAGCCGCTGGAAAGTGAACCAAAATGGTAAAAACATAGAAACTTCTAACTCCTCCAAACCTATGCAACCCTACACCTTATGTGAGGAATTTGAGCACCCAACTCATATATGCCCCGAAATAGACAATTTAAAAACAATCATGAATGCCTCTAAAACATCGGCAATCCCAGCTCCACCAAAAGGAGAGAAAGTCGTACCCTTGCGTAACAAGGAGGTACGCACTAGCCATGCTACGCCATAAGTGATAAATATGGACACTACACTCATCATTGTCCGAATATCCCTAAAATCCAAAAGACACTAAAAGGTCTCATCCAAGCTAACAAAAATGAGCCCATAGTGCCAACCCCACCTCAACAAAATGATAAATGTTAAAACATCTTCTACATACAGGAAGAGGCATCATCCAATTCCACACCTGCCTACAACACACGAAGATGGAATAAGTGTATTTCCACCCTTCTTCTTTACCATGTGCTATATGTGATAACCCTACCCATCCGGTAGACTAGTTCCCAGAATTATGGACATGCTACCAAGTCTGCCCCAACACCGTGGAGGACCAAAGAAAGAGATCTAGGAACCCATACCATATATGCATCATATGCGAGGAGAACCATCACAAAAGGAGGTTCCCTCACCTTCCTCACTTCCACAAAACAATGAATTTCATATGTAAATTCGTAAACGAAAATCCCTATCTACTGGACTCATATACAAAATCCACAGATCCCATTCCCCCATCCGGCGAATAAGGACCCCTAGATGTCCTATGTTTTTTTGAGGAGAAAAGAAGGCTAGGCCCCCTCCATTTCACCTCCCATCACCATCACCATTATAGACCAGGGAAAAAGTAACAAAAAACCACCTAGCAAAGAAATTCGCCCATTACATGCACATTATGCAACACACCCAATCATTTGATCAATAAATGCTTTGAACTGAGTAGATTCAATGATATCTTCCGCTTAGTATCCCACATCCCCTATAATCACCTCTCAAACCAAGAAAAAATTACACGGTGTTATTGTCACATATGCTCTCAATTCCACCACACAAGGAATTGTCAGCACCTTACATGGTTCTGTGCAGCGAGAGCATCACTAAAACCAACCCACGCAAACAGGCCATTCCGTAACAAGAGCTCACCCCAGAGATGGATACCTCCACAAGATATCCTGTCTCGCCATAACAAGACCTCACCCCAGAGATCGATACCTCCACAAGATATCCTATCACACAGTGACAACGAGGCATGAACATCCCATGCCATGATTAGCACCACCTCTCATACAATCTATGCGATTAGCTCTGAACCAGTTCAGAGAAACCCTACACATAGCACAACTATAGTTCAAAACCCTTTCGAAGGGCCCAAACATCATCAAACATTGCCTCCGCAAGGGGGCATACATACTGTCAGAGCTCGATGGGACTTTCCATCTCTTGGGTACATTACAGAAGCATGGGATATCCGTTGACAAAAACGAAAGAGATGTGAATATCAGTCCCATAACATCTTCATCATGGAACCATTCGTTCACATAAACACAAAAAGTCATTTTCTAGGCCTACCGCACATGTTAGGTACTTCTCCAGCTCTCTAAGTCCATAAATTCATTGCATATGTATGTCTTGAATGGTGCTTTCACTTCGAGTTTTGGTTGTATCCATTGCAGGAACATCACAAATGGTCAGCTTCAACCAAAACCTCGACAAGCGAAAAGAAAACATGTATCATTCTCCACCTAGCATGATAGGCGTCCCCCTAAAAATATTTGCATATCCTGACATCATTCCTTCGAACTGCACCATAAGGTCCAACATCTCAACCATGTTTATCACCATCTCACACTTCTACATGATAAGAATTCATGTCGGTCAATAGAAACCCCCCCACTCCCAATGCTCTCTTCATCATTGTAGATCCTTCTTCACACAAAGGAGCCATGACCACTCACTCTGGCCTGGGAACCATAACACATGCATATCTAAAATTTTAGCCTCGTTATGCTACATTTATTATACATTCACCCTATTTTCTCAGGCCCTCTCACAAATACTAACGGATGCACCTTCGCGTCCTACATTTGGCAAATCGTTCATCCACATGACATAGCCCATTTGTACCACTTCACCTACCCACAAGACATGAAGACCTAACAATGGGGCCCCCACCCTCAGTAGATACATTACACCTTCACACATGTTACTATCATCATGAGGCACTCGTCTCCGTGGTTGTACATCCAAACCAACCCATATTCTTTTGGCAAGTGTACAAAGATTTTTTCAAAAATAAAATAAAAAAATACCCCATCCACATCTGATTCTCACAATTCATGGCCCTTGCCTACCTACAACCTCTAATCACCTTTGGTCACAGCTCATTAGCAAATCACCCCCATTTTTCATGTCCATCAAAAATCACTTACACCAATCCTGTCGACTCCAGAATCATCAGAAATCATGTTTTTGACTGCCACCGTTTGCATCTCAAGCTCTGAGCTCAGAATAGCTATTTGCATCCTCCAATATCGATAGCACTCACTATCATGACTATATGACAAGTTATTACAATATCTTCATATCTCACATTGATTTACCGACTCACCATGCCGAGCAGATGACACCCCTTCCTGTCGACTTCAACAAATATATTCCAGGAAAGAGGTAGTACCTTGGATACTCCCTCCCTTAATAGGAATATCCTCGAGTGGCACATTGGGAACCATTATCGCCTAGTGATTTCATCGATACCCCTAACATTCGACATCAACTCACTTATTCATGTCAAGGTGGTGCCGTACTTAGTTACTGTTGCAACTCATTAACATAGTCAAAGACCCCCGCATCACTAAGCACCTCATTCCAAAATGTTTATATTATGATGTGGGGGAGGTACCCGCCGCAAAATACCTATGCATACCACAACACCCATCAACAAAGTTCTTCACCAAGATATGCATAAGAAAACAATATTTCACCTATTTGACCAAAAAATCCCCTAAGGGCATCAACAATTTTCATCATTAGCTATCAACACATCAACAAGAACCAAGTTGACTGGACACAAATCAGTTGTTGTCTAATTGTAATTAGTTCTGATTAGCCATAATATCGAGAATGAGACATGCCCGCCTTATATAGACACACTATTATTGTAGATTTTTTTCACCAGAGCATGGGTATCATTTCAATCAATGGGTTTTTCTCTACTCATCTCCAAAACAAGCTATCCTCTCTCTCGAAAAGTTAATGAAAGTCTTAGACCAAAGAAAATGAAAACATGATGTATTTCAGCTATATATTTGCTCCTAACCTCATACATCAAGGGGTAACTATAAACACCAAAGAATCGTACACCTACTAATACAATCTAGAAGACATTAAAAGTGTCCAGCAGAGTGCACAGGTGGACATTTTTCCAGCCGAATACAATATAAAGATTAAAAAACAAAGGTTCTCCTAAGGTCCAAAGTTTATAAAGGAAATCAACTAAGGCTGCGGGTATATTTCTTCGATAAACGTGCCTGCGCGACATATCCTCAAAAAGCTACGCGGTTGCAGAAAAGGTGGCTTAGTAGTCCAGGACTACTCTACACACTTGAAGCCGATTTCTTGATGCGAGATCAACCTAGTACAACTGAATTCGAGTCACCTTGGAGAAGTGCAACCCTCATTGGAATCCTCTTGTCCTACCCATGTGTCTTTATCATACATATACCAAGGGAGGCAAGAGGGATTAAAAAAACTCTATATAAATATGCCATGGGAGAGCCAAAAAGAAGAGACATTGTTATGCTAGCCAAATTGCTTCTAAGCAAACCACCATTTCATTGTTGAAACCAAGAAAGTGAAGAGCACTAACATGTTGGACAAATTACTTCTAGGCAACCCAACATCTTAGTGAATGAAGAGGAATACCCTTTGGAGAGTCTTCAGACTTCTTTGAGAGAGAGGAGAAACTTGCAAAGAGATTGAGGAAAAGAAACCCCCTTGCTGAGGATTGTTGAGCTCCCTAGCTCAAGGAATTCTCTTCAAGTGTTTTAGTATTCTGATTGTATTCAACCTCTACCACCAACAATCAATAAAGTTTTTTTTTTTTTTTTTTTCCATATATTATTGATGTGTTTGCTCCGTTTGAGCATTGTTTTGTTCATGCACCTCTTTGTTTAAGTTTATATTTATGTATGCATTGTTTCCACTATTTACAATGTTTTGCTTATTTAAGTCTCTCCACTAACAACACCAATTTTGTTTGTTATCCTTTGCACGTAACAATCCACTACTAAGGGGGTGTTTTTTGGTACACTTGTGCTCCAAAAACACAACAACAATGTTTTTTTCTACTATTTTGGGAATAAATAATGATCGATCATTATTTTTGTTATAGTAAGTTCTAGAGAAATTTCTCCCAGAAAACTTTGACAACAATGTCAAACAAGTTATATATGATCTTGGAAAATACATGAGGTAATTGGAGATTTATGTGCAAAGCATAATTTATTCAATAAGTTGTTGTACAACTTATATTTGATTGCATGTATTTTACTTGTCATTATTTACTATATACTTTTTTATTGCAACACATGATTTGCTTGCTTCATTTGTAGATGGCTTACATCTAAATAAATCAATAACAATTATATAAAGTATTGGAGGAAACAAAATCCTCATCTAATCTGTGAAATGCAAAAGTAGCTACCTCCAACATTTTTCAATGCAGAAGAATACTACCTCATACACCAAGTTGAGGATATTGAAAAGTGTGGACTTGTACATGCAAGATCAATGTGGATGGTTGAAAGGCACTTGAAATCACTAAAGGATTTGGTCAGACAAAGAGCACATCTTGAGGGTTCTATGGTAGAGGGATATATGGTATATCAAACCATGGTTTATATTCATCAATATAGTCCTGTAATAGGAAAATGTTTTAATGTATTGGATCACATTTGGTATGTCAACTCCATGAAAACATTTGAAGCAGAGCACCTATTGGAGAAAGGTAGAATGAGGAAATTGAGATGTAAGTTTATAGTGGAGATTTATACCACATTTGAATTTTTTCTTTTATGTATATTGTAATTATTTAATTTTTAGTCTTCTTGCATAATCCATTATTATGAAGGCATTACATGGTAGATAATTATATATATGTGAATTGTTTTATTTTAATACAACCTGTTGAGAGTGGGATGAAATACATTTATACATTGCAAACACTATAGATTGGATGAGAGTATGGATTGAACGATGTAAACAAGCTAATAATGGTATGTTATCATGGTATGGTGTGTCTAAATTTGTCAAATAAGCTAAATGTTGTGGAGATGCCAATCTTACAAAGAGGGAAATTGATTTAGCATATGGTTTAAAATATTATCAGGTAAGCATATTCACCCATACTAAGTTTTTTTTACAATCATATCGATGCATATGGCGTGTTTTTTTCTTATTTTGCACAATTTACAAGTACAAATATGATTATCAATTGAAAATGCAATTTTTATGTGTTTGGCATATTGCAATTGAAAAACATAACAAAATGTAGTGTAATGACCACAAATTTCACATCAAAAGGTTGGATGAAGAGATGATAAATTCTAATAGTGGGATAATTGTAGTTTTTCAAGTTATCAATGTTGCCTCTATAGGTGACAGACATCCAGAAGTATTTGACAATAGACACTATGGGTATCTGCATGACATACTTGAATGTGACTTTAAATCCTTCAAGTTAGTTGTGTTCGATGTGAAATTGTTTAGGCTACGAATCCATGAATGTGACCCTAATAGAACTGTTATTAAGCATGCTAACAGAATTACGATGGTTGATATAAGGAATGTTGAGCTAGGATCAGAGTCATATGTTCTTCCAAACCAACGTGAATAGATATTTTACATAGATGTTCTGGGTAAAGCGATTTGGTCATATGTTGTTAGATATGATCCCAGAGGAAGGCCTGTAAAGTATAATGTAGCAAAAGAAGATGAAATTGAAGAAGAAGATGATGTAGAGGAGCAGGGGGTTCATGTAGTGTCAGACAAAGGCATTGAATAAGTTCAAGGAATATATGTTAATCAAGACAATTTTAATTTGGACGAACTAGATGATATTGACACTATGTCGGATGAAGAACTTGAAGAAGTTGAACCAAATGTAGAAGAGAATGTTCTAGATGTCGATGATATAGACGTTTCCGATGATGTCGATATGGAAAATCCTTTGAACACACATTCTGAAATGGATGATATAGATGCTGAGTTGGATGAAGAAAAATATTAATGATATCAAAATGTCGAAAAGTTTGAGGTACATATTTATATGTTTTCATTTGGTTTGTTCTCCTTCGTTCACCTTAAATTTTTATTTTCCTAGTTTTTATGTTTTAATGTTATTATGTTTATTTCAAATATATTATAGTAGATAGATTTTGTATTGGGGAATTGAGAGTGATGTGACGGGGGGGGGGGGGG
>APFE031548792.1:10033-50646 GCA_000404065.3 Pinus taeda
ATGCTTTGATGGTATTATGCTGCTTTGACTCTACAGGTGTTCTTTGAAGTGGGACAAGCGAGGAAGGAGCAGCAAAGATCTGTCAAAGGGGAGAGGAAACAAGCAAGGATCCAAGAGGAAGACTGAGGTTGGTACTCTCTGCTTCTCTCTCATGTACTTCTCATAAAGTAAAATGCAAGTAACTTTAGTCTTTTTGTTTCTAAGATACCATCTTAGTGGGACTAGCAGCTTTGAATGGACACTAGTTTCCCTGATAACACTACATATGAATTCTAAAATACAAAAAATAAACAATGTGACAACATAACACAAAAAACACATATACACAGAGATTTCCCCTAGACCCCATAACCAGGACTGCCAGCTTGATTTTTCATTATGTTCCTTTCAATGTTACACTACATATTTATACATGTTGAAGCATCCAATACCATTGAAAAAAAACCATCGTGTCCAAAACCATGGACCGAAGACCATTGTGTCCAAAACCATGTTGGAAAATCATGCTCAAAACCATAGGTAGGTCCGCCGAACCTAACATACGGTCCAAAACCAATATTTTCCGAGGCGCTACCCTGGATCCCATAAAGTGGGGTTACCTACACCCCTCAAACCCCCTGTGACTCCCCCCACTACGCAATCGTTGCAACAAAGGGTGGGCTCCACCCCCCTTCTAACCCTCTAGTTAACTACGTGGGCTAGTCGTGGAAAGAATATACCACAACCTAACAGTGTCCCACTTGTTGTTTTCTTTCCACAGGAGGCCATAAGAGAGCTTAGTCATTTATCCAGCCCTACAATGCCCAATGTTTCTCTACACCAAGAGAACTTCTCAGAGCTGACAAATTTTTTCAATGGATCTGTAATATTCTTCAAAGTGTCCACCTTTAGCAACAATACCATTTTGTCTTCTATCATATCCCTCACAAAGTGATATTGAACATCAATGTGCCTTGTCTTTGAATGGTAAGCAAGGTTCTTTGCCACGAAAATTACACTTTGGATGTCACAGTCTATCCTTTTAGCTCCCCATACTAACCCCATACTTGAACACATTCTCTACAACCAAACTACTTCCTTGCTTACATCAGGGGCTTCCATGTATTTTGCCTTTGTAGTTGATAGTTCCACTACAGATTATTTCTTACTCATCCAACTGACTGCACCTCCGAATAGGTTAAACACATAACCACTTGTAGATCTTCTCTGATCCAGGTCTCTAGCCTAGTCCGCATCAACAAAGCCATGGATATCCAAAACTCTGTCCAATCCTAGTCTACCTTGGTAGCACAAACCATAATCACTAGTGCCACACAAATACCTGAAAACCCACTTCACTGTTGTCCAATGCTCCTTCCCTTGTTTTGACATAAACTTGCTCAATACTCCCACTACATGTGCAATGTCTAATCTAGTACAGGCCATCGCATACATCAGGCTACTAACTACACTTGCATATGGAACACGAGACATATCCTCTTCCTCTTCTTGTGTCTTGGGACACTATTCAACCAATAACTTTACACCTACAAGAATAGGAACCTTCATTGGGTTACTATCCTCCATATTAAACCTCTGCAGTATTATATTGACATACTTCCTCTGGTTTAACCAAAGCTTCCTCTTTTCTCGATCTCTTTTAATTTCCATGCCCAAAATATAGTTTGCAGCACCAAGATCTTTCATGTCGAATTTGGAGGACAATTGGGTCTTCAAATCTTGGATAATTTCTTTGTCATTTCCAACGATCAACATATCATCCACATACAAGACCAAATAAATAACATGGTCACCAATTAATTTAAAATACACACAGTGATCTGCTTTGCTTTTGGTGAAGCCAAGACCTTGTATAAATGTATCAAATTTCTGATACCACATTCTTGGTGACTGTTTTAACCCATACAAAGACTTATTTAACTTGTATATTAGTTCTTTCTTACCCTTCACTGCAAAGCCTTCAGGTTGCTTCATGTAGATTTCCTCTTCCATATCCCCATGAAGAAATTCTGTCTTCACATCCATCTATTCTACCTAAAAATCAAAAGCAACAACAATAGATAAAAGTAATCTAATAGAAGTTACCTTGGCAATAGGAGAAAAAAAATCACCAACATCAATACCCGACACCTAGGAATAACCTTTTTCTACCAATCGAGCTTTGTATTTCTCCACCTTTCCTTATGCATTTGTCTTCTTCTTGAACACCCATTTGCTGCCAATGGGTTTCCTTCCAGTTGGAAACTCCACTAGATCCCAAGTCTCATTTTTATGCAAAAATTCCATTTCATCAACCATGGCCTCTTTCCAAGGTTTTCCATCCTCTAAATATACTGCTTCCTTCATATATTTGGGATCATCGTCAGTAATAGATAAAACAAAATTTGAACAGAAAGCAGATGGAATATACCTTTCTGGCTGCCTTCTTTCTCGAACTGATCTTCTCACACCCACAGCGTGTGGCTCTTTAAATTCTTATTTTTCCTTTTTTGTAGAGTTTGATTCTTCATCCTTAATCTCAAACTCTATCTTCTCATGTTCCTTTGGTTGGACTTCATGTTTAATAATATATTTTACCTCTCTGAAAACCACATCTTGGCTGTACACAACCTTCCTTATTACTAGGTACTAAATCTTATAACCCATTAAACCATCCTTATACCCAATAAAGATGCACTTTTCAGATTTACTGTCCAACTTGGTTCATTTCTCCTTTGGAACATGTACATAATTATCACATCCAAATACCCTTAGATGTGGAAGAGAGGGTTTCTTAGCACTCCATACCTCTTGTGGAGTCTTATCCTCCAACATTGATGAAGGTGATCTATTGACCAGGTAACATGCTGTCTCCACTGCCTCTGCCTAGAATTCCTGTCCTAACTTGGCACCACTGAGCATGCTTCTTGCCCTTTCCATGAACATCTTGTTCATTATTTTTGCAACCCCATTTGGCTGAGGTGTATATGGAGTATTCTTCTACCTTGATATACCACACTTCTTACAAAATTTTCCAAATTCCTTATTGCAAAACTCTCCACCATTATTTGTCCTCAACACCTTTATCTTTTTCTCTTTCTGGTTTTCCACCAAAGCCTTAAATTTTTTAAACCTTTCAAAGACATAAAATTTCTTCTTAAGGAAATATATCCATGTATACCTTGATAAGTCATCTATAAAGGATACATAGTACATAGACTTACCCAGTGATGGAACCTTCACACGTCCAAACACATCACTGTGCACAAACTCTAATATCTGTTTCTCCCTCTTACCACCAGAGGGGAAGCTCACCCCATTCTGTTTCCCATGTACACAATTTTCATAGAAATCAAAATCCAGAGAGCTATTACTCATACTTTCTACCATACCTTTACCATGAAGTATTCGAAGGCCCTTCTCTCCAATATGTCCAAGCCTTTGATGCCACATCATGATCTTCTCACTAGAGATCACTAGATTTTCTACTCCACTTTCAGGAACCACAAACCTATTGCACCTATCAACAATAGTGCTACCTTGCAGCTTGTATAGAGTTCCAATCCGAACTCCCCACATCAATACCAGTGCCCCCCAAACCATCTTGCAGGTATCCTTCTTGAACACTGTTTTTACACCTGCATCATCTAGCTTGGTTAGAGAAATTAGATTTTCAGCTAATGCAGGAATATGCAGAACACCCGAAAGTGTTCTAACCCTTCCACCTTGCAACTTCAATTTTACTTTTTCACGAACAATGATTCTAGCCTTCCTATCTATTTCTAGGAAAATTAGTGTCTTGTCGAATGACTAAACCTCTAGGTGATCAGGAGCTCAGGACCAAGTGTCATAAAATGGTCAAAAATGAAAGTGCTCATAACTCATTCAAACCTAAATGACTGGATAACGCTCGTCCTCCTAATTTCGGCACCACAAAGAGTTTGAAAAATGGTCGCCGTATGAGAAAGTTATGCCAAAAATAAAATCTCCCAATGACTCTTAATTTTTGAATTTTTTCAAAATTTTTTTATTAAAAAAAGAATATTCCATGGAATATTCCTTTTGGACAGCGAATCAGAAGCTACCACGTGGCAAGCCCAGAGGTAGCCATGTGGCTTAGATGACTTCAACCGGTGGTATGTGCTTTGTTTAAAATTTTGGTGCTTGTGAGGTTCGATCCCATGACCTCCAAGACAACAATCCTATGCCTTACCATCCAACTACAGCAGTGGATCTTGTAAGGCTTGCCAACGAAATGGTATTTAAAGTTTCTGGTTTTGTTTGGGTGCATATGGTTAAAATTTTGGTCGGGTTGAGGTTTGAACATGCGACATACCTTGTAACACTCCCACGCCTTACACGTAGGCTATATGGTTGGGACATGTTAGGATGGCGGCGGAAATTCCATATGGGTTTTAACCTTGAATGGGTGGGGCCCCAAGGGGGCCAGCCTCCATACACGTGACCAACATGCCCAAAACCGTGGGCCTAAACCCTTAACCGTCGGCACGTTATTCAATGCATACCAGCCGACACTCCAACACGTTCACATGCACACTAACTGAAACCCGTAACAGGTGGTCAGACTGGCGGAGGTTTTGGTGGAGCACCAAATTTGGGCTGGCCCGCCATACTTGGTGGGCCTATCTGGCCGTAACTAAAGTTAGCTGGAGTCTTTTTAGGACCAACTGGCAGTTGGGAGTAAATGGCCATAACTTTGGCTAGGAAAGTCCGTTTTGGACGATTTTGTTTTTGATTTTGGGTCTCTTTAACCTTCTGAAGCCATTGGAATAGGTTTCACAACTATCCGAGGTCATTTTCAGGTGTTTTTTCTTCGTGGAAGTTCTAGGAGCCACTAGAGCCAAATCAGTTTGGGAGCTGCATTGGGAATTGTGCAGCCAGTGAATGTGGAACGAAGGTCATTCCTGAAGGTTTTCAGCATTCTGAATCCATTTCTATAGGTAATGTTTCCTGTTAAGGCATTCTTCTCACTGTTTAGCTTCAGCGAAGCTTTCAGGACCACTAGGGCCATTTCAGTGCTTGAGCTGTTTGGGGGCTATGTTCATCCATTTTTGGTGATTCAAAAGCCTATTTCTGCTATTTTTGACCTTCTGAGTCTAATGGAAGAGCTTTCAGAACCAATTGAGGTCATCTTCACCTCGAAATTCTCCATGCAAGTTTAAAGAGCCATCAGGGCCAATTGGGGAAGTACTGTATCAGGTACAATTTCACTGTTTAGTGCTTGGGAAAGAGCATGTTTAGATAATTCCTATCTTCTGATTATGTATTTGTAGACAGATATATCTTTTAAGACATTCATATTCTTGTATTAGCCTTTGTAGAATTTTTAATACAAGAGGACAAGCCTAGCTGGAGAGGCTTGGTCCAACAGATGTAGCCCAGAAGGGATGAACTGCTTTATTATTTTGATGTTTTTATTTGTTGAAAATGATATGCTAAACAAAACTGATATAAAGTGTTAAACCGCAAATATACATAACTTGCATACACACACAATCACCTATTCAGCTGCAGAAAGTTATTTGTCTTATTCCGCAAGACATCAAACTTCAAGTATGTGTATGTCAAAGACTTCTAAGTGTCTACCTTGTTATTTATTTAGGTAGAGCCTGTAGAGGGCCAGGTAGCCTCTGGAACTCATCCTCTCTTTAGAGGTGACATGTCTGGTGAATGCCCCTACAGTCTATCTCTGTATAAGAAATAAGAAGTTTTCACCTTTTTAGAGGTTACTTGGAGTGTATAACTCACATTTTAAATTATGAAAAATGGGTACCTTGCACCCTTAAACAAGTACATTCCATTTTCAGATCAGATGGTATCAGAGCTCGAGTTGAGCATTTGTTTGTGCAAAAGGTGTAAAAGCAGTGTAAGAGATTGACTGTTTTATTTGTTGCAAATGGTTGCTTGAATAAGAAAGGGTTTTTGTTTGACATTTGGTTAAAGCTTGTCATTGATTGAAAGCTTTGAGAACTCTTATTTGGAAGCTTCTTTTGTTTAATTTACCATTTACATAATGTCAACTTCTTCTACAAGTGAAGTTTCCTCCTTCACAAAATTCTTCAATGATGACATGATGAATGAGTTTATTAAGGTGAAGGACATGGTGCAGATTCTCATTGAGGATCAAAGAGAAAGTGTTAAGCTCCATGCACAATTGTTGGCTATGAAGGATGAGAAGGAAATAATTCTCTAAAAACTGCATGACATGGAGAAATAACTCCTTCAAGCTCAAGAAGCTTTGTCCAAGAAAATGCCTGAGGATGAGGTAAATCATTCAAACTTGTCTTCAATTTCCTCAATTGAAAAGTGTGTTGCTTCTTTTGAGAAACATACCAGAGGCATAGGGTCCAAGTTGATGTCCAAAATGGGATATGAAGGAAAAGGATTGGGCAAACATGCACAGGGTAAGGCCTAAGGATGAGCCAATAATGGTTGAGGTAAGGCCTAAGAATTTGGGTCTTGATTATGAACAATCTTATGGAGAAAGTTCCAAAGCAGCCATGAAGGCAATTGAAATAGTTCCTGGAAGGAGTTTCATTTCAAGTTCCCTACCTCAAGTTGGTAAAGATTGTAATCCTTGGGGAATGCAATAGTTTGAAACATACCTTGCAAGAAGAAGGTGTGCATAAGCATGCACTTGAACAAGAGAATTGTGAAAGCTCTAAAACCATTGAAGGGATTGATGGTGTTCCAAAGGGAGCCACTTCTTCGTTTGATTCACCTCCTCATGAAGGCAATAAAGGTGAAAGAGAAAGGTATAAATCTGTTTTCAATCATATTTCCTTTGATCATGTAAAGCATGGTAAGTTTCCACATAGATATGGGAAAAGAATTGCATGTTACTTTTGTGGTTTGGATAACCATAATGTTTCTAGATGTTGGAAGAGAATGGCCACATACAGGAAACTTTTGAAGGAGAGGAAGCAAGAAGCCAAAGGTCCATTGGACAAGGAAAATCATGTTGTCAAGAGGATGCACATGTGTTGCACCTACTACCATAAGCAAGGACATACTGCTGAAAGGTGTTGGACTCTGAATCCAACAATGCTTCCACGAAAGTTGAAGAAATTGGAGAAAGAGTATGGCAAGAATGGGAAGGAAGTTTCCATCATTGATATGTGTCAATATGACACACATGTTGATATCGATGTGCAGTTAAAGGAAGCACCTTTGAAATGGATTGGTAAGAAATGGTTAGAATTCTTATCCAATTAAAGTTGCATGTCTTTTGATTGAATGCATTTCTTTGTTAAGGGAATGCAATTTGCGCGATGGAAAAGCTGAGTATGAGACTCACTCTATCATAGCAAAAGTTATATTCATTTCATCTCTGAAAGTTCATGTACATGTGATCGGGGATATTGTACTTTTGATTGTACTTAAGAGAAAGTTGAAAGATAAACTGCATGCATGAGAATGATATGCATGAGCATAGGGATCATGATGATTTCCTTGTATTTTAAACATGTATGTGTGATTAACTTGAAGGGTTGATTACTTTGTTTTTAACCATGCATGTAATGTAATATTGACTTGGAAAAAGTTAATTTGATCCCCAAGATTGTAAAGAGGAGAAATGATGAAGTGTTTCATCTTTGTAAAAGCCTTCTCATTTGGGAGGCAGCTATTCTTCTAGAGCGGAGGTGCCATGGATGGGCATCATGACAGTTGGCAAGCCCACATGTTCAGAGGAAGATTTCAACTCATATATCAGCAAGTTTCATTGTTGGTTTCTGCAAATTTTCAGTTTGTCTGGCATACAAGCTTGGTCAAGATTTGATGAGTACTTGGCTTGTGCAGCGAAAAGTCACCATCATGACAGTTGGCAAGGCAGGGAATTTTGGCATCAGTATACTCTTTTGGCTAAACGAAAGAGGATATTTATGTTCCTCAAGTGCTGTACAGTTCAGTTCAGAGATTTAGTAAGCTTTTGGGGACCAAAAGCCTTCTCATTTGGGAGGTGTGATCAGGAGCTCAGGACCAAGTGTCGTAAAATGGTCAAAAATGAAAGTGCTCAGAACTTATTCGAACCTAAATGACTGGATAGAGCTCGTCCTCCTGATTCCACGCTGCAAATAGTTCGAAAAACAGTCGATGTATGAGAAAGTTATGCCTAAAATAAAATCGCCCAATGACTCTTAATTTTTGAATTTTTTCAAATTTTTTTATTAAAAAAGAATATTCCATAGAATATTCCTTGGAATATTCTAGGAAATATTCATTTTGGACAGCCAATCAAAAGTTGCCACGTGGCAGGCCTAGAGGTAGCCACGTGGCTTAGATGACATCAGCTGGTGGTATGTGCTTTGTTTAAAATTTTGGTGCTTGTGAGGTTCGATCCCACGACCTTCAGGACAACAATCCTACGCTTTACCATCCAAAAAAAATAGTGTATGTTGTAAGGCTTGCCAACGAAACGGTATTTAAATTTTTCAATTTTTTTTGGGTGCATATGGTTAAAATTTTGGTCGGGTTGAGGTTTGAACACGCGACCTACCTTGTAACACTCCCACGCCTTACCGGTAGGCTATATGGGTGGGACATGTTAGGATGGCGGCGGAAATTTGATATGGGTTTTAACCTTGAATGGGCGGGTCCCCAAGGGGGCCAGCCCCCATACACGTGACCAACATGCCCAAAACCGTGGGCCTAAACCCTTAACTGCTGGCATGCTATTCAATGCATACCAGCTAACACTCCAACACGTTCACATGCACACTAGCTGCAACCTGTAACAGGTGGTCAGACTGGCGGAGGTTTTGGTGGAGAACAAAATTTGGGCTGGCCTGCCATATTTGGCGGGCCTATCTGGCTGTAACTAAAGTTAGCTGGAGTCTTTTTAGGACCAACTGGCAGTTGAGAGTAAATGGCCATAACTTTGGCTAGGAAAGTCCGTTTTGGATGATTTGTTTTTGATTTTGGGTCTGTTCGACCTTCTGAAGCCATTGGCATAGGTTTCACAGCCATCTGAGGTCATTTGTAGGTGTTTATGCTTCATGGAAGTTCTAGGAGCCACCAGAGCCAAATGAGTTTGGGAGCTACATTGGGAATTGTGCAGCTAGTGAATGTGGAAAGAAGGTCATTCCTGAAGGTTTTCAGCATTCTGAATCCATTTCTACAGTTCATTTTTCCTGTTGAGGCATTATTCTCACTATTTAGCTTCAGGGAAGCTTTCAGGTTCACTGGGGCCATTTTAGTGCTTGAGCTGTTTGGGGGCTATGTTCATCCATTTTTGGTGATTCAAAAGCCTATTTATGCTATTTTCGACCTTTTGAGTCTAATGGAAAAGGTTTTAGAACCAATTGAGGTCATCTTCACCTCAAAATTATCCATGCAAGTTTAAAGAGCCATTAGGGCCAATTGTGGAAAGTACTGTATCAGGTACAATTTCACTGTTTAGTGCTTGGGAAAGAGCATGTTTAGCTAATTCCTATCTTATGATTCTATATTTACAGTCATATCTGTCTTTCGAGACATTTATATTCTTGTATTAGCCTTTTTAGCATTTTTAATACAAGAGGACAAGCCTAGTTAGAGAGGCTTGGTCCAGCAGATGTAGCCCAGAAGGGGTGAACTGCTTTATCATTTTGATGTCTTTATTTGCTGAAGATGATATGCTAAACAAAACTAATATAAAGTGTTAAACAGAAAATATACATAACTTGCATACTCACATAATCACCTATTCAGCTGCAGAAATTTATTTGTCTTATTCCGTAAGACATCAAACTTCAAGTATGTGTATGGCAAAGACTTCTAAGTGTCTACTTTGTTATTTATTTAGGCAGAGCCTGTAGAGGGCCAGGTAGCCTCTGGAACTCATCCTCTCTTTAGAGGTGACATGTCTGGTGAATGCCCCTACAGTCTATCTCTGTATAAGAAATAAGAAGTTTTCACCTTTTTAGAGGTCACTTGGAGTGTATAACTCATATTTGAAATTATGGAAAATGGATACCTTGCACCCTTAAACAAGTACATTCCATTTTCAGATCACTAGGTTTGGCAGCTACCCTAGAAACAACAGTTTAAAGCAATTCAATGCTTTCTCCTATGTGTAACAGATAAGTGAAAGATAGTGGAACCAACCTGGAACTTCCGCTTAATCCCTTGCTTGATCTCTCTCTTCGTCGGCAAATCCTACAACTCCTCCCCGTACTTAACACACTTGGAGAGTACCTGTACAAGTACAACAACAAAGAACCATCAAAGCATCATGATCTATTACAACATAAACATTACAGAATCATATATATAATGAACAAATGATAGCATTCACAATTGCATAATCGTATGGGAGAAAACTTGAAGAGCTTTATTAATAGAAAGGAGAATTACAACCCAGTTGTCTGATCCAGCGCCATCTTCCCAGCTTCAATCCTTATTCACCTCATGAAGTAGGAAGATCACATCAACAAGAATACAATGCTCTCTCCTCAATTACAAGCTATCAACACTTACTTGCAATTCACAAAATTCCAACCTCCTGATCTCTTGGATGGGAGATCAATTTATACTTTTTTGCAAGGGTGTGAGTCATCCATGGGGTTTGATTAGTGTCATTCCACTTGTTACAATTGGTTCCACAAGAGAAGGGATTGGAAATGGTTTCCTATTTCCCTTGTTCATCCTTGGGCGAACTTAGAGAGGCAAGTGGCACAAGAGAAGTTTCTAGAAGATTCCATGAGCAACCAACTAAGAAATTGTCCCGGAAAATTTTCCATCCTCACCCATCGCACTTTATAAAAGGCCTAAATAGTATGCATCACACCTTGGCAGTGTACCACTTAGTATGCATCACATTTTGCCATGAGTATTTAGTATGGTTCAATTTAAGCAATTTCTGGATGGGTTCTCAAATGGAACTTTTGGGGAATGATGCATTCAGATGACTATGTTCCTTTAGGGTATGAAACAACTCTTTTAAGGGTTGATGAGCCCTAATATATCGACATATAAGTTTGGGGTTGATGTGCCCAAATATGTTTATAACACTGTCATCCCCCAAGAATACATCACCACCATCATACCTCTCATACTCGCACACCCACTCTCTATGGGGAGTGAAGTGAAAGGATGCACCTAAGTCAATCAACCGTGCTTCATGATCTACATGTGTATTTGAAGAAACCAAGTACACATCCCCACCTTCATCTGAGGTGGCTTTCACCTTTGCAGAAGGAGCATCATCAAATCCCTTTCCTTTATCAGGAGCTTTAGATTTACAGTCCCTTTTTTAGTGCCCTTCCTTTCCACATTTCTAGCAGACCACCTTTACAGGGTTTCCTGGGGATTTAGATCTCCCCCTAGATTTAGATCTCCCACTTGATGACTTATTTTTGTTTTTGTTTAGGGAGCGTCTTCATACAGACAAGGCTTCACCATTCTAGATCTCCATATTTTTTCATCTCATATCCTCCATTAGCAAGGATGAGACTATTTCATCAAACTGCAAGGTAGTTGCATTGCTACCTATTGCAATAACCAGATTATCCCACGAATCTGGTAGAGAAAAAGCCAAACTAATGCACTTATCTTCATCTGAAAATTTGATATCAACAAATGATAACTGACTTACCACAATATTAAGCACATTCAGATGCTTTATCACTGAGTCTCCATCTTTCATCCTCAGGTTATATAGCTTTTTTCGTAGGAACATTTTGTTCACCAGAGACTTATATTGGTACAAATTCCCTAACTTGTCCCACAAAGTCTTAATTGTAGCTTCCCCTAATACATTCAACAATACTGAATCTAAGACAGACAATCGTATTGTACTCATTTCCTTCTAATCTAACTTCTTCCATTCTTCATTGCAAACTCTTGTTGGTTTAGTACTAAGATCTACTGCGATCCACTAATCTTTATCCACCAAGAGATCATCCATCTTTAGTTTCCATAACTCAAAACTTTGATCATTAAATTTCTTGATCTCTATCTTTCCACTGCTCGCCATCTTCTTTCATCACTAGAATCGATCTCGTAGATCTCCCATGGAATAGGGTCTACCACAGGCCTGAGTGAAACCCATCAGTAGCAAAGGCGTCCCCTTGAAGCTAAAACTTGGCTCTTATACTAGATGCAAGTTTTAACCCTATACATAAATTACCTGCATATGAATTCTAAAACAGATAATAAACAATGCGAGAACATAACACATAAAACATATATACACAGAGATTTCCCCTGGATCCCAAAACCAGGACTACTAGCTTGATTTTTCATTATATTCCTTTCAATGTTACAATACATATTTATACATGTTGAAGCATCCAATACCATGGACCAAAACCCATCACGTCCAAAACCATGGACCAAAAACCATTACGTCCAAAACCATGTGCGCAAATCATGCACAAAACCATAGGTAGGTCCGTCCAACCTAACATAGGGTCCAAAACCAAAATTTTCCAGGGCGTTTCCTTAGACCCCATAAAGTGGGGTTACCTACACCCGTCAAACCCCCTATGACTCCCCTCACTACACAATCGGCATGATGAAGGGGGGGCTCCACCCCCCTTCTAACCCTCTGGTTAATTACGTGGGCTAGTCATGGAAAGAATATAACACAACCCAACAATAAGATGGTACATATTGATCCACTAATTGAGCCAGAACCAGGTGACAGTATGGGAAAGAGGCTCATTAATTACGTAATTGCACAACTTAGGTAGTCAGGGGTGAAGCTTGATCGTTGAGACTGTGCAATGCGTAGTTCAATTTGGATTGAGGAAGAAAATTGTCCAATCTGAGAGCTTAGTGTGACAGGCATGTGATTATGTAATTATGTAGTTCAAGCGTTTAGGGTTGAGGCTTGAGCCTTGAGACTGTTCAATGCACAGTACGACTGGGAAGGACAATGAAATTACATAGTTTTGGGAGTCAGGGAGTCAGGATGAATGGATTTTGCATTGTTTCATACAACTGCGTAGTTATGGGAGGCAAAGCATGCGCGGTGATTGTGTGGCTGCACAGTTTAAGATATCAGGGCTTGAGCTTGAGCTAAGATATTACACATTGCAAAATTGGGGCTAGGATGGAGGGTTGGATTGTGTAATTCTAGGAGGAAAATGTCAGGCTTGAGCACTACGTAGTGCACATTCCTAGGAAGTAGAAACTATGCATTGCACAATGTCAAGGGACAAGGATGTATCTTTAGGTTTATAATTGTGGCTAGGTTGCTTGGGAATTTTCGAAAATTGGCTAAGTTTCGGACTGAAGAGACTAATGTGAATAGTGATATGACTTGAATGTGATCACACACTTGAAAAAAATTGACGATACAAAAACCACCTCAGATGAAGGTGGGGATGTGTACTTGGCTTCTTCAAGTACACATGTAGATCATGAGGCATGGTTGATTGACTCAGGTGCATCCTTTCACTTCACTCCCCATAGAGAGTGGTTCTGCGAGTATGAGAAATATGATGGTGGTGATGTCTTCTTAGGAGATGATAGGAAGGCTAGAATCATTGGTCGTGGAAAAGTAAAGTTGAAGTTGCAAGGTGGAAGGGTTAGAACCCTTCCGGGTGTTCTGCATATACCTGCATTGGCCAGAAATCTAATTTCTGTAAGCAAGTTGGATGATGCAGGTGTAAAGACAGTGTTCGAGAAGGATACCTGCAAGATGGTTCGAGGAGCACTGGTATTGATGCGGGGAGTTCGGATTAGAACTCTGTACAAGCTGCAAGGTAGCACTATTGTTGACGGGTGCAATAGTTCTGTGGTTCCTGAAGAGCAGAAAATCTAGTGGTCGTTGGAGAGAAGACCATGTTGTGGCATCAAAGGCTTGGACATATTGGAGAGAAGGGCCTTCGAATACTTCATGGTAAAGGTATGGTAGAAGGTATGAGTAATAGCTCTCTGGATTTTGATTTCTGTGAAAATTGTGTATACGGGAAGTAGAATCGGGTGAGTTTCCCCTCTGGTGGTAAGAGGGCAAAACATATATTAGAGCTTGTGCACAGTGATGTGTTGGACCTGTGAAGGTTCCATCACTGGGTAAGTCTGTGTACTATGTATCATTTATAGATGACTTCTCAAGGAATACATGGATATATTTCCTTAAGAAGAAATCTAAAGTCTTTGACAGGTTTAAAGAATTTTTAAGGCTCTGGTGGAAAATCTGACAGAGAAGAAGATAAAGGTACTGAGGACAGATAATGGTGGAGAATTCTACAGCAAGGAATTTGAAGAATTTTTTAAGAAGTGTGGTATAGCACGGCAGAAGAATACTCCATATACACCTCAGCAAAATGGAGTCGCAGAAAGAATGAACAAGACATTGATGGAAAGGGCAAGAAGCATGCTCAGTGGTGCCGGGTTAGGACAAGAATTCTGGGCAAAAGCGGTGGATACTACATGTTACTTGGTCAATAGGTCACCTTCATCAACATTGGAGGATAAGACTCCACAAGAAGTATGGACTGGTAAGAAACCCTCTCTTTCAAATATGAGGGTATTTGGATGTGATGCATATGTACATGTTCCAAAGGAGAAACGAACCAAGTTGGATAGTAAATCTGAAAAGTGCATCTTTATTGGGTATAAGGACGGTTTAAAGGCTTATAAGATTTGGAACCCAATAACAAGGAAGGTTGTGTACAGTCAAGATGTGGGGTTCAGAGAGGTGAAAGATGTTATTAAACATGAAGTCCAACCAAAGGAACCTGTGAAGATAGAGTTTGAATTAAAGGAGGAAGAATCAGACTCTGTAGCTGAGGAGGAATCAGAAGATGAAGAGCCACAAACTCTGGCTATGAGAAGATCAGCTCGAGAAAGAACGAAACCAGAAAGGTATAGTCCATCTACTTTCTGTTCAAACTTTGCTTTGCCTGTTACTGATGATGATCCCAGAACTGTGAAGGAAGCAGTGGATTCGGAGGATGGAAAACTCTGGAAAGAGGCCATGGTTGATGAAATGGCATCTTTGCACAAAAATGAGGCTTGGGATCTGGTGGAGTTGCCGGCTGGAAGGAAACCCATTGGCAGCAAATGGGTGTTCAAGAAGAAGACAAATGCAGAAGGGAAGGTGGAGAAATACAAAGCTCGGTTGGTAGCAAAAGGTTATTCCCAGGTGCCGGGAATTGATTTTTGGTGATATTTTTTCTCCTGTTGCCAAGGTAACTTCTATTAGATTACTGTTATCTGTTGCTGCTGCTTTTGATTTTGAGGTAGAACAAATGGAGGTGAAGACAACATTTCTTCACGGGGATTTGGAAGAGGAAATCTACATGAAGCAACCTGAAGGCTTTGTGGTGAAGGGTAAGAAAGAACTGGTATGCAAGTTAAAAGAAGTCTCTGTATGGGTTAAAACAATCACCAAGGATGTGGTATCAGAAATTTGATACATTTATATGGGGACTTGGCTTCACCAGAAGCAAAGCAGATCACTTTTATGTATTTTAAATTAATTGGGTGACTGTGTTATTTTATCTGGTCTTGTATGTGGATGAAATGTTGTTGGTTGGAAATGACAAAGAAATTATCCAGGATTTGAAGACCCAATTGTCCTCCAATTTCGACATGACAGATCTTGGTGTTGCAAACTATATTTTGGGCATGGAAATTAAAAGAGATTGGGCAAAGAGGAAGCTCTGGTTAAACTAGAGGAAGTATGTCGAGACAATATTGAGAGGTTTAATATGTAGGATAGTAAATTGGTGAAGGTTCCTATTCCTATAGGTGTGAGGTTATCTGCTGAACAGTGTCCCAAGACACAAGAAGAGGAAGAGGACATGTCCCGTGTTCCATATGCCAGTGCAGTCGGTAGCTTGATGTATGCCATGGTCTGTACTAGACCAGACATTGCACATGCAGTGGGAGTATTGAGCAGGTTTATGTCAAAACCAGGGAAGGAGCACTGGACAACAGTGAAGCGGGGTTTCAGGTATTTGCGTGGCACTAGTGATTACAGTTTGTGCTACCAAGGAAGACCAATATTGGATAGAGTGTTGGATATTCGTGGCTTTGTTGATGTAGACTGGGCTAGATATCTGGATCAGAGAAGATCTACAAGTGGGTATGTGTTTAACCTATTTGGAGGTGCAGTCAATTGGATGAGTAAGAAACAATCTGTAGTGGCACTATCAACTACAGAGTCAGAATACATGGCAGCCACTCATGCAAGCAAGGAAGTAGTTTGGCTGTAGAGATTGTGTTCAAGTATGGGGTTAGTACAGGGAGCTATAAGGATAGACTGTGACAGCCAAAGTGCAATTTTCTTGGCAAAGAACCCTGCTTATCATTCAAAGACAAAGCACATTGATGTTCAGTATCATTTTCTGAGGGATATGATAGAAGACAAAAAGGTGTTGCTGGTAAAGGTGGACACTTTGAAGAATACTGCAGATGCATTGACAAAATCTGTGAGCTCGAAGAAGTTATCTTGGTGTAGAGAAACAATGGGTGTTTCAGGGCTAGAAAAATGACTAAGCTCTCCTGTGGTCCCCTATGGAAAGAAAACAACAAGTGGGAGATTGTTGGGTTGTGTTATATTCTTTCCACATAGTTAACAGGGGGTTTGAGGGGTACTCGTAACCCGATTTTATGGGGTCCGGGGCAGCGCCCCGGAAAATTTTGGTTTTGGACCCTATGTTAGGTTGGGCGGACCCACCTATGGTTTTTGCATGATTTTCACACATGTTTTTTGGACGCGATTGGTTTTCGGTCCATGGTATTGGATGCGATAGTTTTTTGGTCCATGGTATTGGACGTGATGGTTTTCGGTCCATGGTATTGGATGCTTCGGCATGTATAAATATGTATTGTAACAATGAAAGGAATATAATGAAAAATCAAGTTGGTAGTCCTGGTTTTTGGATCCAGGGGAAAATCTCTGTGCATATGTGTTTTTATGTGTTATGCCCTCACATTGTTTATTTTTCTGTGATTTAGAATTCGTATGCAGGTAATTTCTGTACGACGTTAAAACCTACAAACTTTTCTTTTCTTCCTCTTCCTTCTATATGTGACTTTACTGAAAGAAACTTGTGTATACACATGATTGTTATGCATACAACTCATATATCTAGCTAACTTACTTTTCAATTAATTCATCATCTATTTGTCTTGAAAAAGTGTATCAGAACCTCATTAAGAATTATTTAAATAGTAACTATGTGCAGTAAGAACAAAATAAACCATCACACATAAGTGACACACATGAACACCTTGATTTTTAGGTGGAAACCAAATGTGGGAAAATACCATCATTGTTGTCATCTCTGTGTTCTCTTATTATTAAGAAAAACTTCCTATAATATTGTACTAGTGCAAACTCATACGAGCACACAGACACCCACTTACAAAAGGATACAACCTTCTCTCATTCTCCAGCACCCACTGGAAGAGAGCTCCAACCCCCTCAATGACCTAGTTTTGTTATATGATAGTAAGTTTGATAAATTTCCAGGGAAATTTAGGATGCATTGGTTAGGGCCTTATGTCATTAGGGAGATTACCGATAGAGGAGTGATGCAGCTGGTCAAATTGAATGGAGATCCCTTCCCAGGAAAGGTGAATGGCAGTTGACTGAAGCCATACACCAGTGATCCAACCATGTGACTAAAAGAAGGTAGCAGAGTCTTAGCACTCTAGGCAACTGAAAGGAGGCGCGAGACTATAAACTACACTTCCTAGCTTGGGGAGTTGCACGATTAGAAGATAGTGTGAAGCAAGGAAGTTCACAGGGTCCATGGCAACATGAATGGAGTTGTGCTATCTAGGGAGAAATTGCACACGTCGACCGGAAAGTGACCATTAAAGTCATTGTTCATGATTTGACGGCAGAAGTAAGGCAAAATGGAGCAGGAGGCCGACATTTAAGATGAAATTTATGGCCCAGATCCTTGAAAATATGCTGCCAATCCAGAATTAATGAACCGATTTTGGGGGGAACGGTCGGATTTGAAATCAAAATTCCCTATAAATTACAAGTGGTTGTCCAACAAGAAACAATTGACATTTTGAGTATTGAGTTGTTGAGCTCTCAGACACTTGTGGACTGAGATTTCTTCGAGGCTTTCAAAACGACTCCCACATTTGCGAACTTTCCAAAGACATCGCAAGCACTATTAGAAAGTGTTATGTCAGCACCCATAGAGATTATAAATACCGAACAAGTAGTAGAGGAACCAGCACAGGAAATGGAGATAGAGGCAGAAGTAGCTACTTCGAAAGTGGCTGAAGTATTAGCAAAAGTCCCTAAATTTCCAAGGACACCGAGACCAAAGCCAACCCCAACCAACGAAATCATGAAGGACAAGAAGGGAAAGCAACCTGCCATACTAGTGTGCACATCACTAAGAAGAAACCCACTGAAGCCTACTACATAGGAGAAGGGAAAAGCCATAAAATTAAAACCAGAGGAGGAAGATACTGAAGACATCCTGATGGATGACAGGATGTGAGAATCGAAGTAAAGGAAGTTGAGACCTAGGGAACATACCCTATTACTCGGTTTCAGAGTATCTCCCAACACGCAAGCCTAAGTCCAAGGTGCCAAATGACATTGACGAAAGTAAGACTCACCTGCAAACCCCTCTGCTACTGGACGAAATTGTTTTCGATGGTCCATGGTTGGCACAAGTGCCACTACTGAAACTTGAAGACTGGTACTTACAAGACCATGAGAAGTTCCCACACCTGGAGGCCAAGTAGCTGATGCGCCACATCATTGACATGAATTCGGGAATGACCACATTGGAACCGCAGAGGTGGCTCAAGGGAGTAGAAAAGGCAAGGTTGCTTAACCTTCTCTAGGTGCTACACTACAACCACACCCCAGTGATAGTTTTGGTCATCAAGCAGTTGTTATGCTTGGTGCATGATGGATGTCTATGGTTGGAGGAGTCGATACCCATCATGGATAGGTTGATTCACCGAATAACATGCTTGTTGTATGGAGGTGAGAATCTAGCCATGATCTTTGGCAGAAAGGGTGGTGAGTAGACTCTCGCAGAGTCAATGAAGGAAAAATTTAAGCTGGTGAAGAAGTCACGTGGGTAGGCTATCTTCAGCATTTGCGACCCCGCTGTGAAGATAGCCACGTAGAGCCTCACAGGGAAGGTGATGCAAAAGTGTCACGGGGATGAGGTGTCAGTGCCTGTCATTGCGCTCACACAACAGTGCACTGAAGGAGTCGAATTCAATTGGTTAGACTACCTTCACTAAGAGTTCTTGGCAAACTGTTGCGAAGCATAAGAGCTCAGCAAGACGTTCCACTATGCGTGGCTCTTGTTTTCGATTGTACTGGTAGCATGGGAGCTACCAGAGGACAACCAGTTCCCTTTGATTGCACCAGACTACCTTGAAGCAATGAAGTACGCTTCATTGTGGGAAACCAAGGATGCGCAGTGAGTCAGGGACAACAAGATCTTTTGGATTTTTATGGAGATAAACATTAGGATGGCCATTAATCACAAGTTGCGATTGTCACCTATGGTGTACACCAATCTACAGGGCTATGTCGAATTCAAATCCAACTTCCATCGATTATCCATTAAGGCACGAAAGGACCCTGCACAGAAGTGGTATGAATTGCCATATCTGGCCATGGATGTTGCCATTAATGTGGTGCTTGAGTAATGGTCGACACAATGGTGCACTACCATGGACTTGGTAGTTGGTGGGAGCAAGTCCATCACACAGAAGAAGAAGGAGGAGGCCAAGCTAAAGATGGCACAGTTGGTCGAGAAAAGTAAAAAGGATGTTGTTGATAAGGCTCAGGCAGAGTGTGAGGCTACGAACCAGACAGGTGGAATAGAGTGAGTCTCTGATAAAGGATCGAAGTTTCCTTCACCTAAGACCAAGGAGGAAATAAATGAATAGTAAGACGCGGACCCTCATCTGACATTCTCCCACATCAAGCACCCCGGAGAGCTAGAGAAAGGTAGGCCTAGGAAGAAATTAAAGGAGACCAAGACCTCACTGGAACCCATTACATTAACAAAGGGTGAATTACATGATATCAGTGACACAGTGAGGATGTCACCACAGAGGCCCTGTAACAGTTCGAATAGCAGCAACAACTTGTCTTAGGGGCTATCCAGATAGGGTTCTAGGAGTTACAAACCCGCGCATCACAGATAGGTACAGTGTCTACTAGCCTAGCTATCGGCACTTCAAAGGTTGTTGATATGCAATCCACAAAGACTTCCAGTGTGATAGTGCTGCCGGACAGAGCACTGACCACAGAAAATGAGGCTGACAGGCCCACTGTCCACGTCTTAAAGGGATTTAGATTGAACCTGGCAGTGCTCCCGCATTAAGCACTCCACCTCTTGTAGGATGGAGTAATTGCAGAGTTGAGGGCCCAAGAGCACTGTGCCCTCCAGGTGATCAGCGAACAATGAACCAATAAAAAGAAGATGGCCCTACAGAGAAATGTTTCCACCACTACTAAGACCGAGGCAACCAATTAGAGAAATCACATTTTGTAGGTCATTGAGGAGGCATGTAGAATTTTCCTAGAGTTGGCTATTCTAAAGGAGGATCCAATTGAGGTACACATCTGCAGGTTGGCCACAAGGGTGCGCGACACTTGGACTGAAATGGTGCAGGTTCAGTTAGAGTTGAACCTACAAATTACAGAGTTACAGTTGAGGAACTAACCTTCAACTCCACCAGAAGTGAAGGAACAGTTGGCGACTGCTATCATAGAAGTAGTAGCGACGGTGGATAGTAAAGTAGCAAACTAGACGTAGCTATTTGAGTAATCATTTGATGTCCTGACAAGCATGCACTAGGACCCTAATGTGCAGAGGCTAGAGAAAGAAGCACGTGAGCTACAACAATGCTACGATGAGGTTAAGGGCACAACATGAACCATTGCGCTCACACAGAGACAATGTAGAATGTTCTCTACAAATCAACTAGCTCACTGATATCATGTAGAAATTTCACCTACAAATCAAATTGATATATGCAATGTACTAAAGCATAATGCTAGATCTACATCTACCATAAACTTTGCGGAAGCTAATCAACCATGAGAAACATCAAGCATGAACACATATAACTGATAAGAAGGAATCAATCAAACATAACATAGAATATATCACTGTGGAAAGCACCAACATAAAACCCCAACACTATATTATCAATCAAGTGGAGATCCTCAACAACATACAAAAAGAATCAGCTCAATAGCTATCTTGCTCTCTCTGTAATCAGAAGATGAAAATCATGGACCACCTAGTGTTGAGGGAAATGTTCCCCTAGGGCTTTTGGGTGGAAACCCTAGCAGACTGAAAGTTGTCTAAACAGAGAAACACACATTCACATAGCCATTATGCTATTATAAGCAAATTCTATAGTAAGAGGGGCATACCTCAGGTCCTACGTTCGAGAAGTTCCTTTATGGTCCAAACCCTTCTTCAAGTCCCTTTCGCTCCTTTGTCCTGCAAAACAACCAATTCCAAAGAATACAACAGTATATGGACAAAGAATTATAAAGAAATCATCTTCATGTTATAAAGGAAGGTAGTTAGTTATGAACTTTAAAGAACCATTCACATATGAATTCAAACATGAATATCATAAACATAAAGAAGATGCATATCAGGAACCAAGACGTGTTTCTTTATTATGGACAAATAGAATGTACAAAAGGAGTAATATCACCTAAGTAACCTTTCGCAGGCTCCAAGAAAAGCTTCCTTCCGGATCCGTCCATCCTCAAGCCTTTAGCATATCTCCTTCCAAGACTTACTCCATGATGCCATAACTAGTGGATGAACATCAACACACAAGAAAACAAGGGTTTCCTGTACAAATGGGGGAAGTGCAGAAGGTACAACGGTCTTCAGACCTGGTCAGGGGAAAATCTCAGTATAATAACCTTTATCTCTCTTCTCTCCTCCTTTAGGCCTTCCATTTGAGGTCTTTTTATACCTCTTCCAAGGTAGTTTTTTAGTTGGGAGTTGGTTGGGAACAGTTGGGCCACGGGCACTAACAGGTGATCAGTAGGTAAAACCCGTGATCTCCACCTGAAAATAAGGAGTTTTATATTTTTTTAAGTGTTTTAATACATATACATGGGTTGGGTATATGCCTACCCACGTATACACGCATTTAACTCAGGGAAATGTCGCGTATAAGGAATAAAACATCGTTTTTTAAATTTTGGACTAGGTGTGGAAGGAGGGGTTGCCCTATGCCATGAGTGCAGCATCAAAAATCATAATAGTGAGATTTGCAGCTATAACACCTAGGCCTCAATATATAGGTTGTAAATTGGCCTATTCATACCTACTGTCACCTTAAGTTCAACTGCGTAGCCATAGAAGAAAATAGATTCCTTCCTCATGTAAGGAATACTTACTAGAAATATCCTAGCATCTGATAGTACATTGTCCCTCATCGGATCTCAACTGGATCTCTGTCTGAACAACCATGCATCAGTTATCGATGAGAAAATACTCAGTTATCTAAAAATAATAGTTGTCACATGCATGCAAGCATCAACAAACTATATCTCATTAATTTAACAACTTGTTAAATTAATCTAACTGAACTTGACTAAGTTAAACTAAGTCAACTGATCCTCTCAAAATAGAACTGAACCTTATCTCCTTTAATCAAAAGAAAATAATTGCATGATCTCACAAAGACTTCAAGTTTAATTTTCCATAACTAATTAACTCATGGAGATTAATTAATTAATATTTTGCATTACTGGTAAGACCAAATTCATTTTTACTTCCTATAGTTAGACTAGGGACTGCTAAAAATAGGAAGGGACCTAGAAATGCTAATTTTAGACGTTTATATTTTTAGCAGTTTCACCTCTCACCCAAGATGGCCAAAATTCTCATTGGCCAAACTGCTATTTCTAGACATGCTATTTTTAGCAGATATATTTTTAGCACTTTCTAAATTTAGCATTTCTTGTTGCACATTTTTCAACACTCCCTCTCAATAAGAAAGGATTCCTCTCAAACTCGATCCTATAACTCTAGAATGTTCTGCATGCAACACATCTACCAATTGTGGTTGCTCCAACAACACTCAAAACAAAAAAACTCCCAACTGACCTCTCTATTGGGCTAGAAACATACTCTAATGCCGAAGCTCTATCTGTTGTTGACAAGTGCTCCCTCTTTGACCTCTACGCTACTACAACATCTCCATGCATCTCGTACCATTGTACCCTTCTTTGTGCTACCCTGCACTATGCAACACACTTGTGCCTCCCGCATTGTTGCAGCTTACATGCTCTGCACTTTCCCTGGGATTCCCTACATTATAGCTTTCTCTGCCGCTCCATCCACATCTGTCTCTACCAATCAGTCAGTTCCTGCTACTCTACATCGAGGCTCCCATAGCAAGGTCTCATCCAAGAGGTTGGGTACCTCAAAGATCTTGCCCCTCCTCCTTGGGACGATCACTCTACATCCCCCCAACTCTTACCTAGAGGTATGGCTACATGTGATCCCTCTACCCACCTAGCTCGAAGTTTCCCCCTACTGAAGGTATCTACATGAGTATATGTCTCTCGATCTCCACTCAGCTTCCCCTATTGTGGCTACTCCACAACCTTCTAAAGCTGCTACACCAATCATGGCTCCTCCACAGTCGTTTAAGACTGCTTCTAGCACTGCATGTTGAGAGGTAATATACCCTCCCTCTCAACCACCAAGTCTCCATTAGTTGCCTTGCTGCACAAGGCTTTCAATGCATCTTGAACCTCAAGAGCATACATGTTCTTGACCCGTGAACCAATCTGCTTCACCTGTCTAGTGATGATGTGTGTAAGGAAAACATTTCCCTTACTGAAGACTACATCATAGCCTCTATCTTCCAGCATTGCGATCAACACCAAGTTTCTCTTCAGTCCTGGTACACACTTGACATCAGTCAAGGTAAGGTGAGTTCCATGCTCCCTCTAAAAAATAATTGTGCCTACACCTGAGACACTATACTTCTCATCATTACCCATCACTATGAGTATCTGGAGATCTTTCTCCTCCAAAGTATTGAACAAACTCTTGTTGCCGGTCATGTGGAAAGAAGCTTCACTGTCAAGAAACCAACCACTTCCCACCATGGATGAACCGATGCATGTAAAGAGTGTGAAATCCAAATCAAACTGTGAAGCAAGTGCCTTACCTTCAAATCCTTCCCCGGATCCCTTCTTGGATTTTCTCTATGGACAATTTGCAACATAATGGCCCACCTCATGACAACGAAGGCATCACACTTTCAATTTATCAACCTTCTTCCCACCATTGGAAGAACTAGATTCAGAAAGAGAAACCTTCTCCTTCCCCTTATTTTCCTTACACGCTAAGGCATAGTTCTCCTCATCCTCCATGGATGAAGAACCGTCTCTGGTGCTCCGTCTGATCTCCTCCTGCATCAAATTTGACCATAGTCATTCCCAATCTGGTAGATTCTCCCATCCATTAACTGAGTCCTGGTATCTATGCCATCTCTTAGGAAGGCCAAGGAGTGCTAGACTCACTATATCATCATCAACTGTCACAACCCCTACACTTGCAAGCTCATCCCTACATGTGATGAGCTTGGTCAGATACATAGAGATCATCTCATCCTTTTCACACTTGATCTTTCAAAGTCTATCTTTCAATGCCAGCTTCCTCTGATCACTGTTATTCTAATATAAATCTTTCAATGTTTTCCACATTGCAAACAAAATATCCTTCCCATGGAGGCTCGAGACAATGTGATCTTGCACTCCCTCCAAGAGAATTCTCCTAGCTCTATCCACACACTTCTTCCATTCCGCTAGTTGCATAGCATCAGTAGGCTTAGGGACTTCTTAATCAATGAAGTCCTTAAGGTTGTTCTCTTCCAATACTACCTCCATGCAATCCTTCCAAGCTATATAGTTTGAGCTGCCATCAAGGGCATACTTAAGCCTCAAACCATAGAACACCATCGGTGAAATAGATGTGATAAGAACTTGAGATCTATATCTCGAATAATATACTTTGAATTCCTTCTTGTATATTGTTCTTCCTTGATCACCTATGCTTTGATACTATGTAGAATTTTCTCTACAAATCAGCTAGCTCGCTGATATCATGTAGAAATATCACCTGCAGATCAAACTGATATATGCAATGTACTAAAGCATAATACTAGATCTACATCTACCATAAACTTTGCGGAAGCTAATCAACCATGAGAAACATCAAGCATGAACACATATAAATAATAAGAAGGAATCAATCACACATAACATAGAATATATCACTGGGGAAAGAATCAACATAAAACCCCAACACTGTATTATCAATCAAGTGGAGATCCTCAACAACATGCAAAAAGAATCAGCTCAATAGCTATCCTGCTCTCTCTGTAATCAGAAGATGAAAATCATGGACTACCTAGGCCTCCATATATAGGTTGTAAATTGGCCTAATCATACCTGCTATCACCTCAGGTCCAACTATCTAGTCATAGAAGAAAATAGATTCCTTCCTCATGTAAGGAATACTTACTAGAAATATCCTAGCATCTGATAGTGCATTGTCCCTCATCTGATCTCAACTGGGTCTCTGTCTAAACTACCATACATCAGTTATCCTTGAGAAAATACTCAGTTATCTAAAAATAATAGTTGTCACATGCATGCAAGAATAAACAAACTATATCTCATTAATTTTAAAACTTGTTAAATTACTCTAACTGAACTTGACTAAGTTAAAATAAGTCAAGTGATCCTCTCAATATAGAACTAAAACTTATCTCCTTTAATCAAGAGAGAAAATGATTGCATGATCTCACAAAGACTTCAAGTTTGATTTTCCATAACTAATTAACTCATGGAGATTAATTAATTAATTTTTTAAACTGCTAGTAAGACCAAATTCATTTTTACTTCCTATAGTTACACCAGGGACTGCTAAAAATAGGAAGGGACCCAGAAATGCTATTTTTAGAAGTTCCTATTTTTAGCAGTTTCACCTCTCACCCAAGGTGCCCAAAATGCTCATTGGTGTTATAGATCCAAATCTCACTCTTTATTTTTGTGATGCTGCATTTATGGCCTAGGGCAAACCCTCCTTCCAGACCTAGTCCAAATACTTAAAAAAACAGTGTTTTACTCCCTATATGCGACATTTCCCTGAGATAAACGTATGTGTACGTGGGTCTGAGTATACCCAACCCACGTATATGTCTTAAAACACTTAAAAAAATAAATCTCCTTAATTTTAGGCAGAGATCACGGGTTTTACCTGTTGATTACCTATTAGTGCCCATGGCCCAACTATTCCCAATGAATTCCCAACTATAAAACCACTTTGGGAGAAGTATAAAAAGGCTTCAATGGGAAGGCCTAAAGGAGGAGAGAATAGAGAGAAAAATCAATCTGCTGAGACTATCCTTGATTAGGTATGAAGATCCTTGTGCTTCCAACACTTCCCCATTACAGGAAACCCTTGTTTCCTTGAGTTATGATGTCTTTTCACTAGTTGAGATATCCTTGTGTCAGTCATGGAAGGAGCCTTTTGAAGACTTGGGATTGGACGAATCCGGAGGACGGTTCCGCTTGGAGCTTGCAAGAGGAAGATTCAGGTGATATCATTCCTTACTTTATTTTAGTTATCTACAATAAAGAAACATTTGTCTTGTTCCCAAAATCTATCTTCTTCATGCTTATGACGTTGTTGTTATGGTTTGCATATGAATAAGTTATTTAAATTGTATAACTAAATTCCTTTCAATATATTATGAAGTTTATTTCTATATGAGACTTGGTCCATATACTTCTATGCTTCTTTGAATTGATTGTTTTGCAGGTTTAAGGATCGAAAAGAACACCAAGAGGGTTTGGACCCTGGCTGGATCTACGCGAACGAAGGACCCCCAAGTGCACCTCTCTTCACATAGTTTGCTTATTTTAGTATCATGGCTATGTGGAATGCTTGTTTTTTATTATAGATAACCCCCACTCTACTAGGATATTGACCCAAAGCCCTAGGGGACTTTGTCCCTCAACAAAATTGGCGACTCCGCTGGGGACAACAGTATTGTTGTTCCTAGTTTGGGTTAATTTAAGCCAATCAGGGCTCAACCTTTGATTTTCTTGCTAAAACTAAGTTGTATGTTCCTATAGGAACTTAGACTTTAAGTCTGAACAGTTTCTTCAGACCCCTTTTTTATTTTTCTTGTGAACTGTTATATACACATTTTTTCCAAGCTACAAAAGCGCATGTACACAAGTTTCCCCATATGAACCTATGTATACGCATGTTTCTTTGGGTTTAATTGTGTAAACACGTAGTTTTGCATTGATACAGTTGCGTATACCTAATTTTCCAAGATTTTTGAAAATCTTTCTTGTTCAGTAAATCTGTTTGCTATTCTGGGTGTTTCCTAAGCAGTCAAGTTTGGTTGTCATTCTTTGTTTTTACAACAAGTTTTCGGTTTCGAATTCTCTTCGTTCCTGGAAATTTTTGGTATTGTTTTGTTTTGTTGCAAGTGTCATCATTTGTGTTTGAGCACACGAAATTTCTCTGTAAGAATCTTGGGTTTTCTGGTCTTCCAGGGTAGAAAGATTGGTTTCAATCTTTGTGATCTTCTTGCTTTGTGTCGAAACTGCATCTTATGGCCATTTTCTTTTCTTGCTTTTTGAAATTTGTTGAGTGACGATTTCAAGATTTGTCTTTCTTGAATCTTTTGATCATTGTCACCAAGCACTTTTTGCTGCTTTTTGGTCGTTAAGAGCATCTTGAAATACCTATTTTGTTGAGTTTTCAACCTTTATGAGTTGATCACTTGCAAATTGTTTTTATTGCCTATTCTTCGGTCTCAAAGTTTTCAATAGTATTTGGAGCACTTTTGAAAAGTCATTTTTTGTTTTTTCTTTTGAAGAAAACTTCTTGAAAACTTGGTTTTTGCTTTCTTTGGCCTTGTCTTGATTTAGTATCTTTTTGTGAGTGAAAGTGCATTTTTGTTTGGACGAAAATGAACATTAGCAACTTATATTCTATGTAAACATTTTAAGTGGTTAATTAGATGTGATAAACATTTTTTAGGGCATCCATAGTTTTTGTTAGTTTTTTGTGAGTGTGAAGCTTGTTAAAAGAAAAGAAAAGAAAAATGTATTGCTTTCTTAGAAGTTCCTTAGAACCTAGTAGAAATTTCTTTCATCGAAGAACAAAACAATTGCATCTACATATAGTTTGGTATTTATTAATTTATTTTGCATCGAAAAATACCACAAGTTTCATTTTTGTTTATCCCTTGACTTAAGAACATCCCATTTAAAAGCAAGAGCTAACTAAAATATACTAGAACTTTTTTATATTGTCAATTTAGACACACCAACAATTTTTAGGATATTTAGGGCCTTGGATTAGGTGAGTGGAGAGAAAACTCTCCAAGGCCATTTTAAACTGTCAAACATAGAAGTTTGAATAACAACTGCAAATCCAATAGTGTTAGGGAGACTAGGAAAGTTCTAGATCTGGGAGTTAATCACGAGGGTTTTTGAAGATAAGGAAGAGAGATACCCCCTCTCCTACTTGTCGGATCTTACCTCAAGACTATTCTACATGGCTTATGACACAAATTGGTAACCTTAGTTCCTTCTCCTAGGGATCTACATAGGTGGTTGCAGAGGGGAATCCCGTAGCACCTGAGGTCAATGTTGTATCACTCTCAGCGGTACTTCTGGAGGGAACCCTTGTGAAGCTTGGGGGCTTGCATCGGCACAAGCTGTTGTTAGGAGGTCAATGTAACTTCCTCTATTACCTTTGCTAGTAGGACTGGGCCGTCATTATCCCAAACTATTTTCAGAAGGCCCTTTACTTCACTTTCATGTACTTTGGTGTCTGGTCCTCATCACCCAAAGCAAAAATACATGAAATTTGTTTGAAAGGCTGACATATTTTAGGGACTTTTTAGTGTGTGCTCTGTGCTCTTAGTTGGACTAGCTTTCATTTTTTCTTGAGTCTTTAATTAGATCTTAATAAAAAATTCCAAGTGGTTGACCGATCACCTAGACAGTCTCAAAGACTTCGTGGTCTTTCACTACCAAGTTCAGAGCCTTCTCCTAGAAGAGAGGCAATACTGCTCGTGGTGTTCACCCCGTGGTAGCCGACACTTCGGAGATTGATCCTCCGCTCAGGGGTATTAGTGTTCAAGATAGGTCTGGTACTTCCGCAGAACTAGAGGGGAACACTCTAGTTCTTTCTTGATTTATCTTCCAGTCAGAAGATAACATTAAGGTAGAAGAACTCTCAGAGTCGTTAGTGGCTCCAAATTCTCCTCTACCTTCTGATCACTCAGACATATTATTATATGTTGGGACTCTGATGCATAGACAGTCAAGTCTAGGTTATTACACACGCATCTCTTCGATGACCACTACTGGGAGCATGGCATCTACCACAAGTGCTACAACCATGTAGACTCCTATATCAGTAAAAGGGGGAGGAACTATGTCCATCCCCTCTGCATATTTATTTTGGTATTTTGCTAGCACATCCTTATTTGGGTATACCTCCATTCCTTCTACGAGTGGAAATTCCCAAGCCAATGCATATAGTTCTAGATTTTTCCCATTTGGCACCCATTCACAGGGTATTCAGTTAATTCCATTTAGTGCCTTCACATCCATGATGGGTGGGTCGACTTCATTTCATGGTTTTCCTTTTGGAAGTGGTCATACACCACATTCCAACCCGACAATAGGATCTATGCCTTTTTCTTCTACAGAATAGGGCAACAATCACTTTCAAGGTTGGACTAACCCTACAGTTAGTGGTATAGGAACTGGGAATCCGTTTTTTGGCCAACAAGGGAATAGGCCGTACTCCACAGTTAGTTCATTTTGAAGTACTCCTCCCTTACCTTTTCCTTGTAATCCTTATCAGGGGTTATCAACTCCTTATAATGCTTTAGGAGGGAGCTTTGCTGGTTATGGAGGTTTTTCGGCTGGAGTTGGTCAAACTCTGAGTTTGCTGGATCATAAGGTTCGCCTTTTGGTTCAATTGGTTCTGTTGGTAACTTTAGGCAGCCTGGTACCTTCCAAAATCTATGCCAATCTTTTCAGAACTTTGGGAACTCCACCAAGTTTGGATGGAATCCCCAAGGTCCTCCTAGGCTTCCTTTTCTGACAACGTTGAATTTGCCAAACCTCACGAAATTGACAAATGATCCAATCAAATACAATCTGGCCTATCCTTCGGTCCCAACCAAACTCCCATCAAGCATTCCAAATTTTGAGGGTAAGGACGGTGAAGACCCAGGCGACCATGTAACCACATTCCATTTATGGTGCTCATCAAACTCCCTCATCGATGATTCGGTTAGGTTGAGACTTTTTCAACACACCTTAACTGGCAACGTGGCCAAGTGGTATATAGAGTTTCTAGGGGGCAACTTTTCATCTTTCATTGATTTGGCTAACATTTTTCTAAACCATTTCCAGTTGCACATCCGTTATGATGCCAGAACTGAACTTCTGGCCAACTTTCGTCAAGACACGACAACCCACATTTCTGATCATATTCAGGAATGGAGATCGAGAAAGAGGCTCATTAAATTCTAAATTCCTCTTGAATACGATCTCGAATAGTTTTTGAAATCTTTACAACCTTAGATCTCTAGGGATGTCTCTCTATCCGGAGTCTATTCTAAAGAGCAAGCTATTTTTAGGGCCCAACAGTTAGAATTGATTTACTCTCAGTCTGGGATTCTATAGAAAATCTTGCTTGATGCTCCTAGGACTAAGGTTGATATAGCCAAGTCGAAGCCAAGTCCCCATGCAGATGGTATCGTTGGATCCATAGACACCAATCCGGTAAACCTGTTGAGCCAATTGCAGTAGTTGACTTTACAAACTACTCCTACCAATCAAGTCACATCGTCTAACCCTTTGTCTTCTCAACCTTGTTCAATTAATGTTGTCCAATCTTCCAACCCGAAAGGAAATCAAAATTCCAATGGGAAAAAGAAAGGACGCCGTAAGAAAAAGAGTCAAGATGGGAAGGCTGATGCAAATAAACCTGGCAATAATTCTGGTGGGGGTGGAAATGAGTTTAGAAAGAAAGTCAATTTTCCATGCAAACTATGCAGTGGAGACCATTTACATCATCTCTGCCCAAAAATTCAAGATGCTCAGCGCTTGTTAGGGTAGCAAGGGACTTCTAGCTCTCAAGTTGTGTTAACCAATCCTTTTCCCCAAGCACAGTAGATGCTTGTTGGCATGAATTCAAATCTTGGTACCTCTGTATGGGGCAACTAGCAAGGGGATAAGTCATCAAATGTTTTCATGATGGGTTCTAACATCCATGTGTCCACCTGGTCACATGATTATGGTGAAACTGAAACATCCAAGGACAAATCTGCTCCCGGAACTAATAACCTTCATATTGAGCAACCCTCTGTCGAGGCTATACCTCAGATACCAAAAAGTTCTGCTAAACGCATGACTATCAATCCTAATGCTAGGGTTTCCTAGAATTACTCCATTGTTGAGGATTTGGCTCAGATTCCATGCACTATGTCCGCTTTAGAGGTTCTCCAGTCATGCCTAGCTCAACGAAGTGCTTTGCTTTCAGCGATAGGAGTGGTTGATCCAAATAATTCTTTAGTGCTAATTTTTGACATGATTAGTGTTAAAAATAAACTCCCTCATCATATGGATTTTCAAATAAAGTCTACCTAACATTTTTCAAACCATTATCGATAAAGGAGCTTCCACGTGCATCATGTCAATGTCATGTTGGAAGGCCATTAGATCGCCTCCAGTTGTTCCTTCACCAATGCTCTTGAAAAAATTTGATGGGCATTCTCATAGGCCACATGGGATATCCTGACCTTTCCTATATGTGCTGGAAGAAAGGTCATTAATATCAAAGTAGAAGTCATTGATGCTAACCTAGATTAAAATCTCCTCTTAGGAAGGAACTGGGTATACGAAATGGATGCCATTTTTCGACTCTGTTTCGTGTCATTTGCTTTCCTCGTGAGGGGAAAATCATTAAGGTTGATCAATTAGATTATTCTCTAGTTGATCCTCAAGCAAATTTAGACTCTATTGTTCCCTTAGTGGATAACCCTCATCCGCCTACTAAGAATCTGGGAGGTGGGATGTATTCTTCATTGATGGGTACATTTGATTTTCCCTCCCCTATTGCTAGAATTAATGTCGTTTCATCATCCAAGGAGTCTTCACAAGAAGAGTTCTTCCGAACTCATTATTTTTTAAACCCTTGGACCTTGCCTTCACCTATGACCACACTAGATGAAGGACAAGTTGGTGGAATGGAATTTCCTATGTCTATAGCAGAGCTTAGATATTAGTCTATCGTCAACTCTGCAGACAACCATTCTACTCCTTTCTCTGAAGAGGAGTTAGATGGTGATGTGGCCCCAGCTTGGACCCTTGATTCTACCTCCACTATGGACTACTTAGATATGGTTTCACCATCCGAGGAAGAAATCCTAGAAGTAATGATGGGGGTACATTGACCTTGGGAAGACTTACACCATCATTCGTATTTTCTTCCTCCATTGTGGGAAGTAGAATCTAGGTTCTCTGAGTTGTTTACTAGGGATGTTTGTACGGTGTCAAATCCTTCGGCTCCAGCACACTTTCATGCCGAAGGTAATATGTCGATGATTTCAAAAATGACATCTATAAACATCTCTAGGAACCCTAATGTGATCGAGAATCTCTTCATCAAAGCTGAATGTTCCCCTGAAGAAATTCAAAGTTACACCGATCCTTTTAATGAATTTCGAGATGCATTCACTTGGTGTTATGAAAAAATGCCTGGCATTGATCCATCCATAGTTCAACATGAGATCAAGACGTATGAAAATTCTAAGTCGATTCGTCAGAAACTTTGGCCGGTTAATCCTAGGAAAGCAGCAACTATTAAATTTGAAGTAGAGAAGCTGCTCAAGGTAGGTTTTATATACCCTGTTGCTCTTACAAATTAGGTTTCTAATCCAATCCCTGTAGATAAAAATCAAGGAACAATGTGAGTATGCATTGACTTTAGAGACCTAAACAAAGCTTATCCCAAAGATAATTACCCTATGCCATTTATTGATCAGACTATTGATGAATGTGCGGGTAATGAAATTTTCTCCTTCATGGACGATTTTTCCGCTTATAATCAGATCTTTATCTGTCCTAAAGATCAGCATAAGACAACCTTTGTATGTCCCTGGGGTACCTTTGCATACAAAAAGATGCCTTTTGGTCTTAAAAATTCTTGAGCTACCTTCTAGCAGGCCATGTCATATGCTTTCCACGACATCAAACATATCATCGATGCATACTTGGATGATTTAGCGGCTTATTCTCGAAACAGAATTGATCATCCTAGTCACCTTTGATTGGTCTTTGAGCAATGTTGATTTTACAAGATCCAGTTGAATCCCAATAAGTGCATTTTCGCGGTTACATCTGGTCAGTTATTAGGGTTCATTGTGTCAATTGAAGGGATTCGAGTTAATCCCTTCAAGGTAGAGGCAATAATTCAGTTGCCTCCCTCATCCTCAATTTGACTACTTCAAAGTCTTCAAGGGAAGGCTAATTTCTTAAGAAGGTTAATAGCGAATTATGTGGAGATCACTAAGGAGTTTATGCATTTTCTACGAAAAGGAGTTCCATTCGTATGGGACGAATTTGCACAGTGGTTGTTTGATGCCTCGAAAAAGGCATTGGTCTTTGCCCCACTTTTGAGTCCACTAGATTACGGCAGGGATTTCCTTTTGTATCTCACCACTGTAGAATCAACCATAGGTATGGTTCACGTGTAGGAAGATGATGCTCTCATGGAGCATGTGATTTATTACTTGAGTCGAGGCTTAGTAGGTCTTGAACTTTGCTATTCTCCTACTGAGAAGTTGGCTTTGGCAACTGTCCATGCTGTCTAGTGACTCCGCCATTATATCTTGCTACACAAAATTTTTGTCTTACCGGTAGTCAATATGTTCCAATTTGTCCTAAGTAGGTGAGTGATTGGGGGCAAATACAATCAATGGATCATCATTTTACAAGAATTCAATCTCGAGTTCTTGTCCACCAAGTCTAAGAAATCTATGGTTTTTGCGGAGTTAATTTCCGATTTATCTTGTGGAGAGGATACTGTTTATGAGGAAATTTTTCTCAATGAACATATATTCCTCATCTCTTCACTCGACCCCTGGTATGGAGATATCATTGTCTATCTCCATACTTCGAAGTTTCCCTCTACTTTCTCTAAGGATGAATGCCGAAAATTACGTCACCTTGCTAAGAATTATGTATCATTAGTGATACATTATATTGTCGAGGGGTTGATTCAATCCTTAGGTGTTGTTTAACCTTAGAGGAAGCAAAGTAAGTTATCAATGATTTCCACAATGGAGCTTATGGTTGTCATCTTTCAAGGCTTGCTACAACCCAGCATATCTTGTGTGTTAGCTACTTTTGGCCTTCACTCTTCAAATACTGTGTTGAAGTGGTTAGACGATGTCACCCCTGTCAAGTATATACTCAGAAGATGTGTGCACATCCAGCTCCTCTTTTCCCCATTGTCCTGTTGGTCCTTTTACTAAGTGGGGTATTGATTTTACAACTTGTAATCTGCCTTCAGCAACGAATCACAAGTACATTATCGTGGTCGTTGACTACTTCACAAAGTGGGCTGAGGCCATGCCAACTTATAAAAATGACAGTGAAACAACGATATTATTCCTTTTCAATCGGATTATCTCAAGGTTCAGTATCTGAGAGAGATTGTCACTGACCATGGTAGCCATTTCCAGAATCAACTAATGTCTGAATTGGTTCTTAAATTGGGTTTTCGGCAGTAACACTCATCTCCATATTATCCTTAGGCCAATGGATAGGTCAAGGCTATGAACAAAACCCTTAAGAAAATCTTGCAAAGGACGATCAACAAAAATTGGTCCAGTTGGCATCTTATGTTATATCTGGCTCTTTGGGAATACCGAACCTCCGTAAAGACTGCTACAGGTTTTACACCTTTTTAGTTAGTTTATGGGATGGAATTTATCTTCCCTATTGAATGTGAAATTCCATCTCTTAAGTTAGCCGTTGAGCTCCTTCTAGAGACCTCTAGTCTTAAAGAGCACCTCCTTCATTTGGAACATCTCAATGAGCAACGTCGAGATGCCGCCACAATCAATGAGGCTCATAAGAAAAGGGTTAAAACTCAGTATGATAAAGTCATCCGCCATCGAGTATTTTCTAAAGGCGACCTTGTTTTGGTCTATGACCAAGATAAAGATGCCTTGGGGGCAGGCAAGTTCAAGCCTATGTGGTATAGTCTCTTTATAATTAAACGATTTTTAGCAAAAGGGGCATATGAGTTAGTTGATTTTGAAGGAAACAAGTTGGCAGAGCCCCGAAACAGGCTTTACCTTAAGAAGTACTTTACTTAAGTAGTAGCTAGGCAATGGCTTCTTTGTACATTTTGTATTTTTGTACATATCTCATTGGGAGTTTTTTGATATAAACACTTTTTGGTCTATTGTGGCATGCTCTCTTTTCCTCCTAGTGACTAGCACCCTGAGGAAAAAAAAAGTTTCGACCATTAGCTTTTTGTTTTGAAGTTTTCGCAGAGTATCTGCGGGTTTGTTTCATACACAGCCACATCTAGGGCTTGCATATATGTGGGTTGCATATATCCAACCCGCGTATACACCGCGAATTTTTTTTTGACATAAATTCAGCAGTGAAACTTGAATTAAAATTTTTAAAACCAATCACAAATGAATGCAAGATCGGTTTAAGGGTTACCTAGTGATTTTGAGAAGATTTTAACGGTTGAATTTGGAAAATGGGAAAGCTTGCTTCTTTTTCTCCACTCCTTATGCTCTCAACTCAAACAGTAATAATGGTAAGTCAAAAAACTATTTTATAAGCTTTGAAAATGTCAAATTTTTTCCAAACTTGATTTTGTTTTGTCTCATGTAACTTCTAACTTGGGAGCTTGGAATTTTGAGAATGGTTTGATTTTCATGACATTCTGGACCCTTGTTCGACATTTTCGAGTTGGTTCCATGACTACTGACCCATCATGGTTGGTATCGTTTTCTTATTGGCATATAGATTAGGGAAGCCATTTTTCCATTGCATTATGCATACTAGCCTCCATTTGTCGATACACTTGCCGTAGGGTCGACCCCATCGTGTCATGGTTCGTAAACCATCTTCACTCGCCGGTTTTTAAATCATGACACGTTGGTACAACCATCCTTTTCATGGACATTATGGTTAGCATCTCACTGACATTTGTTGCCCATGTTGCTTCAATTTGAGTAAGCTCGGGGGTCCTCTATAGTCTTGCCATGACTTATGCGATGAAGACTCATTCCTCTTTGCTTCTTTGCTTCATTTTGGCTCTATACCCTAGAGGTTCCTTCGTGCTGAGTTGTACTACTACATTGCATTTTGACCATTTTCACCTTTTGGCCTTGAGCTGACTTCACTTGGACTCATGTTTAAGCCAACTTTTGACCATGACATCTGCAAAATCAAACTTTCATCCCCTTGAATTTTTCAACTTGACACACCCTAACCTGTGGAAAGATCATACCTTTGAGTGTCTTTGACTAGTTTTCGCCTCCCTACATTGAGCATAGGATTTTTCCAGTCCCAAGAACTAGATCATCTGTTTCACCGACACTCATTCTTTCCACTATACTATATCATTATTTTATTCTTTTTCCAGCTTAAAGAAAAAGACAAAAAATTATATATTCCAAAAAAGAGTGGGAACATGACAATATTTCCACTTATTGTTGGCAGCTAGAGTCAGTCGTGTCACCCTTGAACAAAGTACTCAAAACAAAGTCTCCTCCATTTGGACGGGATATAGTTTGACTTAGGTATGCCTTAACCTTGTTATTGAGTCAGTTCTCCCCCGATTGGTTATCTCTTCCAATCATGTGGAGAGTTTGTTCATGCCTCCAGCATGACGAACTTATATAGAGTCATCATATGCTGCCACACAGTCACAATGAATTGTGCTTTTGTTAAAGGGAAGTTAGCCTGAGTCAACCTCTTTGCGGTGTCTCTTGTCTCATTTTTTAGTTGGCCATCCCTGGTTGTCAGTGTCTTGTCTATCATCACATCAATTGTATTGGTCCTTTACTCGTGCCGATTTGAGAAGGTCTCCATTAACTTTTTCCTAGCGGGTCTTGTCCTTATCGACGACGACATCTTGCTTTGAGGACAGGCCTAGAGTTGCACCCTGACCCTATTTTCATTATTGATAGGTCACCTTGTGCTCAGCATCAATCAGTATTATGGGTCTTTGACTGAGTGGTTTCCCTTGTGTTCGACATCAGCTTACACTATCATACATTAGGATTCATGTAGTACCTTGGTTTCCATTTGATCCTATTGGTGGATACCTCGCCTCTGTGTTAGCTTTCATTATTGGTTGGTTCAGAGGGTTTTTGTCGTGCACTAGCTACATCTTGTGTATGTCAGAAACATGCTTCGGTCGGGTCACTACATATTTTTCGTCCGATTCATTCCACATTATTGGCCTATGGGTTACACTCGTGCTAGATTGATGAAGGATGCCTTAATGCCTTCCTTCTAGCGGATCTTTGCATATCAATTATGACTCATTTCTCTGGGGCAAAGATCTAGAGTCCATTTGGCAGTACCTTGGGGTTTACAGTCATTAGTGGAAGAACCTTCACTATCGACAGTTTCGAAACCATCATTTTCTCCTGATTGATAGATTCTTACAGGTGTTCTACTCCAGCTCATCTATTCACACTTGTTAGATTGTACTAGGTACCTTGACGCTCATTATCATTATCGGTGAGCAGTCTCGCATTTGTTAACGGTCTACATCAATGACCGGTAATCAAACGATTTCTCATGTGGTCGACTTCAGATCATTTATTCCCATGGTGTAGAAATGTACCATGACGGTCGGTGAAGACCTCGAGTTACATCAACATTCATTGGTTCACTTAACAGTTTCTCTTGTCACTGCTAGTTGATACCATTCCACCTTATATGTTGCATTCATTCATGGCGACATTCTATACGCTGGCACTTGAGTTTGTAGTGTAGTACCATCTTCTTCCATCATGTTCATTTGGTACTTTTGGGATCAGACTTTATTATCAATGATCAGCTTCATCCTTCAACATCATTGGCATTCTTATATGTGATATTCATACATGTACTTGTTCTATCATAATCAGATGATCCATTATGTATTTTCTAGTTCTCTATACTTGTATACTTAGTGGATCCGCTTACTTGATATGCAGACATGCTTTACTTTCTCTGAGCATGGGTATGCCTACCTCAGACAGTGTTTCTTTCTAATCTCCTTTTGTGGCTTGGCAAGCTGAATTCTGGTGAAGTCCTTCTCAGTTTTTGACAGGTTTCCTTTCCATGTACTTACTTAATACATTTCGGCCATCATGTACACCTTCTGACCTCATATATTAGGGGGCATTTTTATAGCTCCAAATCTCACTCTTGATGTTTTTGATGCTGCATTTATGGCCTAGGGCAACCCCTCCTTCCAGACCTGGTCCAAATACTTAAAAAAACAGTGTTTTACTCCCTATACGCGACATTGCCTTGAGATAAACACGTGTGTACATGGGTCTGAGTATACCCAACCTGCATATATGTCTTAAAACACTTAAAAAAATTAAATATCCTTAATTTCGGGTGGATATCACGGGTTTTACCTATTGATTACCTATTAGTGCCCATGGCCAACTATTCCCAACCAATTCCCAACTAAAAAACTACTTTGGGATAAGTATAAAAAGGCTTCAATGGGAAGGCCTAAAGGAGGAGAGAATAGAGAGAAAAATAAATCTACTGAGATTATCCCTGATCAAGTTTGAAGATCCTTATGCTTCTAGCACTTCCTACATTACAGGAAACCATTGTTTCCTTGAGTTATGATTTCTTTTCACTAGTGGAGATATCCTTGTGTGAGTCATGGAAGGAGCCCTTTGAAGACTTGGGATTGGACGAATCCAGAGGACAGTTTTTCTTGGAGCTTGCAAGAGGAAGATTCAAGTGATATCATTCCTTACTTTATTTTAGTTATCTACAATAAAAAAACATTTGACCTTTTCCTGAAATCAATCTTCTTTATGCTTATGAGGTTGTTGTTATGGTTTGCATATGAATATGTTATTTCATTTGTATAACTAACTGCCTTTCAATATATTATGAAGTTGATTTCTATATGATATTTGGTCCGTATACTGTTGTGCCTATTTGAATTAATTGTTTTGTAGGTTTAAGGATCGAAAAGAACTCCAAGAGGGTTTGGACACTGGCTAGATCTACTCGAACGAAGGACCCCCAGGTGCACCTCTCTTCATGTAGTTTTCTTATTTTAGTATCATGGTTGTGTGGAATGCTTGTTTTTTATTATATATAACCCCCACTCTGCTAGGGAAGTGACCCAAAACCCTAGGGGACTTTGTCCCTCAACAATTGGCCAAACTATTATTTTTAGACATGCTATTTTTAGCAGATCTATTTTTAGTACTTTCTAAATTTAACATTTCTTGTTGCACATTTTTCAACAAACTAGCCAAGTTGTAGGAGGCCAAGCAGCTGAAGGAAAGGGTGGACGCAGTGCTGCACAAGGAAGCAATTCTCAAGGAATTTCTAAAGACCTGGCTAGATGAGGCTTACACAGTAACAGGTCATATCGAAGGAAAGCTTGTGACTCTATAGGCAATGCAACAAAAGATTTAGGCTGACAGCGTAGGAGCAATGACCAAGAAGATAGTGGAAGACGCGAAGCAGGCGACAACTCAGTGCACGGACGAAGTTGCAGTCATATGAGTCGAGCTAAAAGGACTTCATGCAAAGATCTCTGTGCCTATGGAGTGACTTGAGGGCGAGTCATGATGTTTGTGTTGGGGGCCTGTTGGGAACGAGATCCCCCAAAGGGAAGTTTTGGGGCTAAAAGCCCATATTTTGGTCAAATTTTGTAAGAAACTTGTAAATGCTTCGCATTTTGTGGTCGTGGAGCGCGTTGGTGTTATAAGTCATAAAGGGTTGTCTACCCTTAGTTTTGTAAAGTAAAGTTGGCTGTAAGAGATCTACCCATGGTCCACGGACCATGGGATTGTATAAAAAGAGCTAATCTCTAAGTAATTTTCAAGACACACAATGTAAGAGAGTTGTAGCTCTAAGGTAAGAAGTCTAAGTTTTCAGGTCGTGGCGTAGGTAGAGGCTCTACAACTGAGTGCATAGAGGTCTGGTGGGATCCAGTATTGTAGAAATAATGCTTCAACTCCTGAGACTCCCATCTTTACTTTTATCAACCCGGTAGTTCGTAACAAACTTGGAAGCGACGGTGCTGTATGCACAAGTACTAGCTCTTGTCGTAGCTGTCACTTGGTCAACTGGCACAAGTCCTCTAGAAGCTTAAGCCAACTTCTATGAGCTCTTAGAAGAAGCTTTTTAATTTATGGATGAAAGCTAACTCGAAGGAAGCTAATCTATTTGCAAAAAGAGATTGAAAACTGAAGGAAAGCACAAACCCTAGCAAACCCTAATTCTACCAGCTAGTCCTACTGATGCAAAGAAGAGAATGCAAACTACTGAAAGAGATGCCATTACTTCTATGAAGGTAAAATACAATGTGGATAGA
>APFE031548792.1:51764-70589 GCA_000404065.3 Pinus taeda
AACTAAATCTGCCTAACAGAAATATGTTTGCAAATGCATAAAAGGAAAACAACGATGCATAAAGGAAAGATAACAGTACATAAAGGAGACCCTAGGCTCTCAGGTTGGGCCCAACCCTGAGAGCTATGGCTCCTATAGAAAACTCAGAGTTGATATAAAATTGGACTGCTTATCATTATCAAAAAATAGTCATCAGTCAAAAGTTATGCCAAAATGGCTACAAGAGAAAAAGCTAAAGCTGACAGCACTGTAATGCAAAATATGCAATGGTTTCCAAAAGTCCCTTCTGAAGGCTGAGGCATTATCATTTATACACCATGAGGGCCCTAGCTGGCCTCCTAAATCTATGAGACTTGGCTGTCCAAACTGTGAGTAGACAATCCCTTTCCCAAAATCTGCCTGGCTGCCTTCAAGATCCATTTTTGGTGGCCTTTGGAGCTCAGAGTTGGGGGTGAAGATCCCGAGGAAGGGCTATTTAATGTCATAGACAACCCCCCTACGAATCCTCACCTCAGCTTGGTTGTCATCTAGCCCATGATTGCTCAGTTTTGCTCCAACATGTGTCAAAAAAACCTGAAATAAGCACGTGTTAGCCACCTAGGACGAGTGACTACCCTTATTCATACAAATGACATAAACATACTAAAAAATAATGCATAAGCTATGAAAAATGAAGGAATTAACAAGGACTAAACAAGGATAATTAGGCCAAATGAGCCCAATAAGTTACCCAATTTGGGGCTCATCATCACCCCCTGCTAAAAGGGTTGCTCATCCTTTGAGCAACTAGTCGATCTCCTCGTCCTTAATTGCTTTGATCGCCTCCCTTACATCCTAGGCTTCTGAAGTAGTATCCTCTTCAGTGTCATGGAATCTGTCCTTCCTTTCCACCTCCTCCCACTGCTTATGCTCTTCTTATTTTGTGCCTACTTCTAATAATCCCAAAAGAAAAGGTGGACTTAGCTTGAGGCCTATCCAGCTGGCCTGAAGGTTCTGCATAGACTTTTTGTAGAGAGGCACTCGTGCCAAGGCCTCCTTCATTCTAGTTGGAGTGTGGTATTCCCTGATTTTGAGGCTATGGGACAATGTGTTCCACCTACAGGTGCAAGCATGAACACAATTGTCCCCCAATAATCGTTCCATATCCTCAAAGTGTGTTATGGCTTGAGCCTGCCGATCCATGTACTCTAATAGAGCCTGAGAGTTGGTTGTTAGGTGCTGGTGGGCAGATATCAATGCTGTGGGGTCCCATGGATCTACTCTAATCAACAGTGGTTCCTGTAGTTCTCGGTCCATGACATTTATGACCTCTGCCGCTCTCTTTTCTTCGTGGTTTAACCATGAGGTCATTGCCATCAGCTACATGTCCCCTACTGTTGTGTTGGGGTCCCACGAGGTTATGTTTGGAAGGGCCAAATTATGAAGGTAGAACTCTGATAACTTAGCCTTGTCTTTCGATGAACTGTTGTTACATAAATGCATGAACTGCTGGGGGTTTTGGATTTGGGAGATACCCCTCTGTGCCAACGTATTGATTTGGAATTGCAGCCACTAATCCCTGAGGTATAGGCCATAGGATTTGGCTGACTGCCTACATTGCAGAGCTTCCACTGCCCAATTGGCCATGCAGGCCAGTTGTGCCTCCTTTTATTGCATGTGCTGTTTTAGAGATTGTATCTCTATGCTTGCTTGTAATTCCCTTTCTTGTAGTTGCTGGTTTAGTTCCTCAAGATCAGCTTGCATTCCTCCTTTTCGCTGAGGCTCTTCTGTGGTGTCCTTGGCTGTTGTGTCCTCTTCTTTCCTCTGTCCTTGTAGTTGTAGTTTCTGTCTAAGAAGCTCATTCTCTTCTCGTAACTTGGCCTGTTGGGAGCTTTCCACATGTCGTACTCTTGCCAACTCTCTTTGGGTCTCCTTGAGCTTCTCCTCTAGAGGGCCTATATCTGCCACCCCCTTGGATTTAGCGATCTTCATCCAGGTGTGGGTTCGTACTCTTTCTTCCTCTAGTGCTAGAAAAAGCGGCACTGTGAATTTTTGAGGAATGATTTTTCCAGCCTCTAAGTAGTTATAATAAGAGCCCAGGCTGGGCTGGGGACTTGGTTCCATAATGGTATCAGTGTTCTCCTCCTCCTGTGATGACTTGGCTGCTCTTTCCTCCATCTGTTGAGTCTCCTTCAGCCTATCCAAAGTTTCCTGTAGAGCAGCCTTGGCATCCTGTAGAGAAGCCTCCGAGTTCAATTTCTCCATCCTTTCCTTCCATGTGGATGTCTTCGGGCTTCCCCGCTCATAAGTGATGGATGCCTTGGAGGGGGACCTCTCCTTTGGTGGGGTAGGGGTATCCACAATTGTGATTGGCTCTTTTGATGGAGGCTGGGGCCTGCGAGTCTTAATCCTCACACTCCTTCTTGCTTTAAAATACAGAGGAGTCTCCCTCTTTCGCTTTTCCTTTGGCTTGGGAGATGTGCTTAGGGTGGGCAGCACACCTACTGCCTCCCTAGCTAGGATCTCGGCCGATTTCTCCTTATGTTGCCCTTTCTTCAGACTTCCTGTAGAAATTCCTATAGTGATTGGTTTCTGGCTTCTTGTAGAAGCAGTTTTCAGACTTCCTGTAGAAATGGCCTTCTAGCTTCCTGTAGAACCAGTTGGCACTGATTTAACCTGCTTGGCTGAGGGTACTTTTTCCTTTAGCTTGGCTGAGGCTGCCTTAGGGGTGCCTTCACTGGCCTGGACTTTCTCAGTCCTTTCTACCCTGCTCTGCATCCTTTTCTCCTTGGGTGTTTGTGTTATTTTACCACCCACTGTTTTGGCCTTAGCAGCTTGGCCTTTTTCTTGTGTTTCTTTCTATTCTTTCTTTGGTGGTTTGCCCAGGGTTTTTTGACCTCTAGCTTTCTTCTCTGCCTCAGTGTGCTCCTTCTCCTCGCTGTTGGAGGAAGTGAGCTCCTTGGCCAAAATTCGGATGTCATCATCCTTAGACATATTTCAAAAAATTTCCCAGGAGAGAGGGACAGTGTAAGTATGGAGTGCATCTTCCATGAGGAGCTTGATAAGCCCATGATGGGCCAGCTGGTCTGGTGTCCCTTCCCTCAGCTCTGTGGCACACTCAATCAAGGATTGTAGGAGGAAGTAGGGAATGCTTAATTTTTGTTCCGAGGGTAGGTCCATTTGGTGCCTGAGTTCTGTTAGCAACCAGAAATGATAACCATACACGATGCTGAATCGCCCCTCACACGTAATATACTTCATAATTTGGAGGCTGACTTTGCTCCAGAATGGCAGTAGGCTAGTTCTTCGGACCCCATTCTTGTCCTTTGAAAATTGTTCCTCTGGCAAGAAGAACTCCTTTTTAGCCTTTTGACCCAATTTTCTCTCCTCCTTATGCCAGGGTACCCCCATTGATAGATCAGTGACTCTGCTAATAAGCTATGGAGTGAGTCTGAGGGTCAATCCTCTAAAGTTGACAGTGGCTAGTGTCTTCGATTTCGGCTTCAAGGACCTTAGGAATTCTTTTGTAATTTCATCATCGTGACCTTGAAGCTTGTCACAGAATGTCATCCAGTGTGCATGGGAAAATAAGTCCACCACCTCAGGGGTTTCCCGTAAATTCTTGGAGTTCGAGGGTTCTTTTCTAATAAAACCTCCCAGCATGGTGAAAAAGACTCTTTTTTTGCTTGCGCTTTGAGCAGATAGCGAATTCTAGGTATGTTTCCTTCTCAGAGTGTTAAAAATGGTATTTGCAAGCCTCTTCGTATCAATTCCTCTGTTTTGAAACCGGACTGCTCCTATGTAGAAGGATGACTCAGGATTTCTCTAAACAGAGTGCAGAGCTATGTTTCCAACATACACACAATCATATAGAATTCAAAATTTTTCCACCGGTTAACCTTGACAGTGTCTCAATTTTTCTACAGGAGGAATTTAACTTAGGACTCATGGAGAAAATCTTGGATGCAAACCACGAAGACAATTTCATGCAATGAGAAGTAAACTTCTTTTGGATTCACAGACAAACTTGCGTTTAAACTTTTCTCTACCTCCCCAGCACGTCGAATTCACCACCTTTTGAACTATTTTGCATGGGAAAGGTATGTTCGGGCCTACCTCACTGAGAATTGCCACCCTCGACGTGAACAGTCCAAGCTCCTTCGTAATGCTAGGTTTCCTATAGTGCACCTTCCTGTAGAAAGCTTTCCTGGCTTCTAGAGGACGTTATGGTGGTTCTGGATGAGTCTGAGCTGCGGAAGGACGTTGGAACAGACAGAGAATCTCGGGCTAACAACTTGTAGAGGAGGAGGACGCGTACTCGGCTGCAAAACGGTTGCAAGTGCGAATGACAACAGTTTACCATGAGTTATTCGACCGCCCAATTTTGAATTGTTGCGGAATTCATGGCGCGGGGGTGAGCTATCCCGACCGATCCATTGGCTGACGTTACAACCATCATTCCTCAGTGTGTCTCTGACCACCGAATCCTTCCCTCTGCATTCACCGCCGCCATTTCTGTCACACGGTCGATTCTCCCCGACTGGACAAGGAATGCTGGACTTGCTTGCTGTTGCTTCATGCACGAGTGCTGGAGCTCCTCTTCCATTGGATGATGCTGGATATAAGCCCTCGAGACCCGACTTTCTAGTGGTGATTGCTGCATGCACTGGCTTCATTTGATGTGAGCTGCTGGTGTCTCCATGGTATGTGCTCCAGTTGGATCAGCTACTACAGGATTCCTGTAGGACATCCTATAGTTGTTTCTCCTCATAGGGTGCATGCTGAAACAAACAAATTTGCATTCATGGATGAAGGGTCCTGAGGGTGCCTTGATAGGTAAAGTGTACGAGCCTCTGCATGCTTTATTCTTTACTTGAAAAAACAATTTTTTATCTGAGAAAACAAGATTTTGGTATGATTGTTCAGGGATATTCGACCAGATGGTGGCAATGGCAGTGGAAGGAGATGAAACAAGTGGAGGATGGAATAAAAGAGTGGTTTCATGCCTCCTCAATAGACTTCAAGCTTCAAATCCCTCTCCACAATCGATTTTGGCCCACCCAAAGGCTCTACAGAATGTTTCCTGTAGAAATACAGAACTTCCGGTAGAAAGTCCTATAGCTTCCTGTAGAACGTTGAACCACGACCAGATTGTGTCCAAACCCTAAAAAAAATGAGTGTTCATGGAGGGAGTGTATGTGAGGATGCCTGGTAACTTGATAGGGACCCTTGTCCTTGCGTTGGGAGGCCTCCTTTTTGCAATCTGCCCCTGCAACTTGCAACAATTTCCAGAGATTAAACTTATTTTTTTCTTTGTTTCTTCCTTCTTTTTCTTCTTCTTTTTCTCTTTTTCTTTTTCTCTCTTTTTTTTTTATTTTTTTAAAGAGACAGCAGGGGCACCTCAATGAGGTTTTCACCCCTACTATCTTCCTTGGGCGCCTCAGAGAGGTTTTTGCCCAAGGGTCTTTTTATTCAAATTATTTATTTTTAGAGAGACAGTAGGGGCGCCTCAATGAGGTTTTCACCCCTACCATCTGCCTTGGGTTCCTTAGAGAGGTTTTCACCAAAGGATATTTTTTATTGTATTTTTTTTTTTTATATGATGATGCTTAGGGTGTGGCCAAAACAGAGGCAGAACCCTTCTCTATTACCAACACTGATTTTTCCACAGTTTCAATGAACTCTTGCCTCGAAAGAGGTTTCCTGTAGATCTTTAGTCGATGCCCATTGACGAGAATGGGGATGGCTTCTTCATCAATGGTCCGGATAAGGACAGAACCATTGTCATTGCACTTCATTGCATATGGTCCTAGCCATCTTGTCCTCAGCTTCCCTTTGAAATCCTTATGTCTGGAATCATACAGCAACGCCCAATCTTCGGGCTGGAATTGTTTGTCATTAAGGTGCCGGTCATGCCATATCTTCCTCTGAAGTTGAACCACTTCTGAGTGGAGGAGGGCCTGCATTCGGTGTTCATCTAACCCATTCAGCTGCAATAACCTTTCTTGTTGAGCATGGTTGAGATCTAGGTCCAGTTGAGCTATCATCCTCAATGTGTTGTACTTGAAATCGATTGACAACAAAGCTCTCTTCCCATAGACCAGCTCATAAGGTGTGAAACTGGTTGTGGTCTTCCAAGCGGTGTTGTAGGCCCAAGTGGCCTCAACTAGGCAATCTGCCCAATCCTTTCTGCTGCTGCTCACCACCTTAGTCAGAATCCCTTCTAATGCTCTATTAGTGACTTCCACCTGCCCATTTGCTTGAGGATGATATGGGGTGGAAGTCCTATACTTGATCTTGTGATGAGTGAGCAAGTCTTCAATTAGGTTGGAGGTGAAATGGCTTCCTTGATCGGTGAATAACTCTCTTGGGTAGCCAAATTTGTAGAAGATGTTTTCTCTTAAAAACTCAGCCACCTTTTCTTTTGTCGCTGCTTTGATTGCCTTGGTTTCTGCCCACTTTGTCAGATAATCTGTGCACACAATGATGTAAGACCTTTGCCTTGAAGGAGCGTTGATAGGACCCAAAAAATCCATACCCCACTTCTCAAATGGCTCAAGGGTCACTTGAGGTTGGAGAGGCATTTCGTCCCTTGGAGTCGGTTTCCCCATCCTCTAGAATCGGTCACATTGGCTGATATATCATCTGACATCTTGATGAAGAGTGGGCCAATAGTAGCCTTCCTGTAGAATTTTGAAGGCAGTCCTCTTGGCTACAAAATGTCCTCCACAGGGCCCATCGTGATAGGTTAGGAGGATGTCAAAGACTTCCTCCTCCCTAACACAACGCCTTAACATCTGATCGGGGCCAAGTTTGAACAAGTTGCCCCCGATCCAAGTGAATGAGGCACTCTTCCTCACGATTCTACTCTTCTCCTTTGAGGATAGATGTGGAGGGAACTGTGTGGAGACCAGATAGTTTGCTATATCAGCAAACCACAGAGAGAGTACTGAGATAGTAAACAAATGTTCATCTGGCATATGGTCATCCACTGTTCCTTCTTCACCTGCAGGCAAATCCAATCTAGACAGGAAGTCAGCAACAACATTTCCTTTACCTGGTTTTTCAACGATATTCAAATAAAACTACTGCAACAAAAGTAACCATCTAATAATACGAGCATTCACATCAGGCTTATTCATTAAATATCTAATTGTAGCATGGTCAGTATGTACAAATGTTTGATATCCAGTGATGTCATGTCGGAAATTGTTCAGGGAATGGACCACGGCTAGGAACTCCTTTTCAGTTACAGTATAATTCATTTATGCCTTGGATAAGTTTTTACGGACAAAGTATATAGCATATGGAAGTTTTTCCTCAACTTGTCCTAAGGCTACCCCTATGGCTTTGTTTGAGGCATCAGTGTGGATGTGGAAAGGTAGGGCCCAGTTTGGGCTTCTCAAAATTGGGGTGGACACTAACTTATCCTTCAAATCATTCAGAGCCCTCTGACAGTCGTCAGTCCATTTAAACTCAACATATTTTCCTAAGAGGCCAAACAATGGTGAGGCTAGCTTACTGAAATATTTAATGAATCTTCTATAATATCCCGCTAAGCCTAGGAAACTCCGAACATCTCTTACCTTCTGAGGAGGTGGAACCTTTTTTATGATAGCAATTTTATTAGGATCCACCTATAATCCTTGGCGGGAAATGGTATGACCTAACACGGTGCCTTCAGTCATCAGGAATTCACATTTTTCAGGGCTGAGGGATAGGTTCATATCAATGCACTTGCTTAAAACTTTTCCCAGGTTGGACAAGGCTTCTTGGAAGCTAGACTCGTAAGGAGTAAAGTCATCCATATAGATTTCCACCGAATCACGAACCAACTCGCCAAAGATGCTCAATACAACTCTCTGGAAAGTGGCAGGGGCATTTCATAGCCCAAAGGGAAGGACTCGGTAGGCAAAGGTACCCCATGGACAAGTGAAGGTGGTCTTATCTTGGTCCTCCCGGCTGATTTGGATCTAATTATACCCGCTAAACCAATCTAGGAAAGAGAAAAACTTCTTTCCTGCCAGTCGATCCAACACTTGATCTATGAAAGGAAAAGGGAAGTGGTCTTTCTTGGTGGCTTTGTTTAGTTCTCTGTAGTCCACATAGATTCTCCACTTGCCATTTTTCTTGGGTACGAACACCATAGGGGAAACCCATTCACTGTCCGAGATGGGGTAATGAATCCTGCATCCAACAATTTTTGCACTTCTTCTTTAACAATGTCCTTAAGGGCTGGATTCATCATCCTCTGAGGTTGCCTGACTGGTTTAAAGTTCTCTTTAATGTAAATATTATGGGTACAGACCAAGGGATGGATTCTTTTCATTTCCTTGTAGCTCCAGGCAAAAGCCTACAAATGGCTGGTCAAGAGGCTACATAGCTCCTTTTCCTGAGAGGGAGAGAGAGAGGAGCTAATCTTTAAAGTTCTTTCAGGGCCAAACTCCACATTCTTAACTCTGGGAGTGGTCAGATCAGTCACACATAGGTCCGCTAAAGCACTAGCTTGGGTATCTTCCACCAACTCTTTCAAGGATAGTGCACCGGGGGGAGGATTTTGGATTAAATTCTCAATCAAATCATCCTCGGTTTGAGGACCTCCCCTGGTGGCCTCCACTGTGCATAATGGTGCAGAGTAGACCTCATCCTCTTCTCCTTTTTCCAACTAGAGGGGTAAGTCATGTTCTAGCAGAGGTTGGGCAGGAGGGTATAAGACCAGCTGTTTGGACATAGGCCCATTTTTTATGGTCATGCTTCCTGCTCGATAGCGGATGTAAACATCTGCAGTAGCTAGCCAAGGAATTACCAAAATGAGGGGATATCGAGTGAGTTTCACCTTTGGCTGAAGGACCAAGAAGTCCGCAGGGTACTCCCAGGAGTCAACAGAGACCAAGACATCTTCCACAATCCCTTCGAGAGTCACAATGGAGTGGTCTACCAATTGCAGTATTGTCGAGGTCTTCCTTAAGGAACTCTAAAGGTTGAGCTTGAGCATGGTGTCCCTAGTCATCACATTAATGGTGGCCCCTAGATCAATCAAGGTGTGGAGTATGATGGTGCCATTGATGTGAACATCAACTACAGGACTCCCAGGGTCCAAGTACTTTGGACAGATTACTTGCCTAACATAAGATTGGACAGTTGTCCTATGACATTGATAGTTGAGGCATCTCTCTTTCGCCTACCTGGGTGCCTGAAACACTTCTCCTTAATCAATTTGTTGTATATCGGTACATATTTTATGGCTTGGAGAAGTGGTATTTTCACACACAACTACTTGAGTTCTCCAAAAAGCTCAGTCTCTTCTGGATTGGGTTGTGTGGTTACTGTGAGTCGCTCAGGAAAGGTTGGAATGGCTTGGGGTTCACTTCCCTATTTCTCTTCCTCCTCCTCTAGGGGAGGAGGTTGGTGCTCTGGAAGGACCTTCCCAGATCGCAGGTTGATCTCCTGGATCTCCACAGCATAGGTAGGGCATGTTGTCTCCCTAGTATATACCTGCTGGGCTTGTCTATTGTTGGGGTTCGTGTTTGGTTGAGCAGGCATCTGTGGTTGTCTTGGAGGAGCAGGAGGTAATGGTTGTGGTTGAGCCAGTGGTGGAGGCAAAATGGCGGGAGGAGTATTGTACTGAGGCCTCCACCCCGGTTGAGGTGCATTCCACTGAGGTTGTGGCTAGGCATGAGAGTGAAACGAATGAGGAGGAGGTTGAGTATGGTATGGAGATGGATAAGACCATGGAGGAGGTGCGGACCAGGAAGGATGAGCAGGGGGGGCCCAAGAAGGTATATGAGCGGATTGGTTGGGGTTATAATAAGCTTAGGATGTCCCTTGCATCCCCTGCTGGTAAGGTCTGGGTCCATGTGGCCTCCTTTGGTTGAGGAAGTAGAGAGGTTCAGTTGCCGCCTCAGTCCCTAGGTACATGGCTTTAAATCCAGGCAAGGTAGGGCATTGGTTGGTGGGGTGGTCTTCCTCACAAACGAAACATACCTCTACTGAGTGCAATGGGCATTCATTCTTAGGATGCTTCCTCGTGCACCTGGGACAAAAAATGGCCAAAGCCCTCTCAGCTTCCTCTTTCTTTTGCTGAATTCGAAAGGTATCAAGTTGCATGGAAATAGTCTATCTCATCTCACTCTTGAGGTCTTCCATCTGGTTAGCAAACTCATGCTTGGAGAAGGTGGTACTAGTTGAAAGTGGATTCCCCCTACCTCTCTTCCAGGCCACCCTAGAATGATTTCTAAACATGGTCTTTATGTCCTCATAAGGTATTTGGTAGATGTCCCCTCCAGCCAACATGTTAAGGGTGTCCAGAAAGTCTTCAGGGACTTCTCGGAGCAGAACCAGGTTCAGAGATTCTGGGTCAAGTGTGCACCTGGCCCGTTTATAACTAAGTTGGAACCTTTCCTCATAATCTTCTAAAGACTCATAGATTCGCATGATCATTCAAAATATTTCCCCCTTGGTTTCCTTGGACCTATAGTAGTCCCAGTATTTGGCATTGAAAGCTTGCTGCATCTGAGCCCAAGTGGTGATACTGTTTCCAGCTAACCTCATGAACCAGTGTAATGCTGCGTCCTTGAGGGTAGAGGGAAAGAGTTTCAACTTTTTCTTGTCCTCAGCATAGTCATAAGTTTGACAAAGGACCGCAAACTCAAACAGGAAGGTATCAGGGTCTTCAGTAGTCAATCCATGGAAGTGAGGTAAAGCGGAGGGACTTATTTTTCATTTTCATGTCTCCATTGGTCTCTCGGATAGGAAAGGCACCTTCTATTCTCTCATCTTCTCTTCTACCATTTCGGTTGTCAGCCATGGCTTCAGATGGAGTGTTCTCCAACTCTTCTTCTATTATAGGATCTTCATATATCTCAGGAGGTTCACCTATAGGTTCTTCTGGCTCACTCTCACCAGAGAAGAGAGAAGTTTGACTCAGTGATGTGGTGGGGGTGTTGGGTAAGAATTTGCTGGTTTTATCTCTATTCCTATGAGGCATGAAATGGAAAGACTTTTTATTGCTTTTATTTTTTTTTCTTCTTGTACCTGCAAAACTAAAATAGATTGAACTGCAACTAACTATCTTGCTGAAATGAAAAGGCGGAATTGAAATGAAAGCAGGGAAAGGACTAATCTACTTTGCAGAATTGAAATTGCGGAATTGAAATGCTAAGCTACACTTGCAGAATTGAAATTATGGAATTGAAATGCTAAGCTACACTTGCAGAATTGAAATGCTAATCTATGGAAGCAGGAAATGTCTATTCTACTTTTGCAAAAATGAAATTGCAGAATTGAAATGAAATGAACTGCTTAGTAGAAGGTTGTAGGAGAGAATAGAAGAAAAGCAACAATCACCAATACTCTGACGCTTCCCCGGCAATGGCGCCAAAAAGATGGTGGGCTCCAGTATTGCAGCAATAATGTTGCAACTCCTGGGACTCCCATCTTTACTTTTATCAACCCGGTAGTTTGTAACAAACTTGGAAGTGATGGTGTTGTATGCACAAGTACTAGCTCTTATCGCAGTTGTCACTTGGTCAGCAGGCACAAGTCTGCTAGGAGCTTAAGCCAACTTCTATGAGCTCTTAGAAGAATATTTTTAATTGATGGATGAAATCTAACTCGAAGGAAGCTAATCTATTTGCGAAAAGAGATTGAAAACTAAAGGAAAGCGCAAACCCTAGCAAACTCTAATTCTACCAGCTAGTCCTACTGATGCAAAGAAGAGAATGCAAACTACTGAAAGAGATGCCATTACTTCTATGAAGGTAAAATACATGTGTCTAGACTACCTCTATCTGAAGAAGACATCCTTTTGTATTTTTGATTAAGTTGTCAGTTTCATCATGCATATGCTTTCACTGTTCTTTGACTGTGCAGGGGTGGATCAAGGAGGAGAAATTCTTGGAAGAGGCCAGGAAGGTTTAGAGAGGGTCTAAGGAGTCCCTAACACCCTTCCTGAGATTTTCACAAAGTTTGGCTATCAAGAAACCTCATTTGTGAGCTTCTACAGGAAGTCTGCAGGGGTTCTACAGGATGTTCAGGAATTTCTACAGGATGTTCAAAAATTTCAACAGGATGTTTAAAAATTGGATTTTGGAGGAGGGGTGATTGAGGGAAGATGCATAAATGGATATGGAGGTAGAATAGGGGTCTGAAGTGGCCTAGGGACTGGTGGATGGAGTGGTGAGAAGGTGTAGAAGGCTGAATTGGCTCAAAGAAGGCTGAAACATTGATTGCACAAAAGGTAGGGTTACGTGGGAAAGAGGACAAATGTGAGACAAGAAACCTAGCTAGGAGATGGAATAGATGGCTCTGATGAAGCTTAGGTGGATGAAAGAGTGGTAGAGATGCCCTGCACTGTGTACATTCAACTGAATCAACAAAGTCTTGCAAGTAATCCAAGTCTTATCTAATCTAATCTAACTAAAAATAAAGTGAATGATCAGCAGCTTTATTTGAAAGAGAACCATATATATCAACTATGCAATGAAACATTTTAGAGATCTGAACACATAACAAACTTCTGTAAATGGAAACAGTACACTAAGGATTGCATGGTAAAGCAAACTAGTGTTTTTGTTTGGGATAGCACGGTTACTTCAATTCCAGCCCCTGGTCCAATAAGGAAGAGGTGAAATCGAAAGTGTTGTTGACCCTTTTCTGGAGCCTTTTTCCCTGTTATTATCCTACCAATCTATTGTAAACATCTAAAGCAATTCTATTCATAAACAGTGACCTAGTTAATCAACACAACTAAATCTGCCTAACAGAAATACGTTTGCAAATGCATAAAGGTAAACAACGATGCATAAAGGAACGATAACAGTACATAAAGGAGACCCTAGGCTCTCAGGTTGGGCCCAGCCCTACCAGCTATGGCTCCTATAGAAAACTCAGAGTTGATATAAAATCAGACTGCTTATCATTATCAAAAAATAGTCATCAGCCAAAAGTTATGCCAAAATGGCTACAATAGAACAAGCTAAAGCTGACAACACTGTAGTGCAAAATATGCAATGGTTTCCAAAAGTCCCTTCCAAAGGCTGAGGCCTTATCATTTATACACCATGAGGACCCTAGCTGGCCTCCTAAATCTATGGGACTTGGCTGTCCAAACTGTGAGTAGACAGTCCCTTTCCCAAAATCTGCTTGGCTGCCTTCAAGATCCGTTTTTGGTGGCCTTTGGAGCTCGGAGTTGGGGGTGAAGATCCCGAGGAAGGGCTATTTAATGTCATAGACAACCCCCCTACGAATCCTCACCTCAGCTTGGCTATCATCTAGCCCATCATTGCTTGGTTTTTCTCAAACATGTGTCAAAAAAACCTAAAATAAGCATGTGTTAGCCACCTAGGACGAGTGACTACCCTTATTTGTACAAATGACATCAACATACTGAAAAATAATGCATAAGCTATGAAAAATGAAAGATTGAACAAGGACTAAACAAGGATAATTAGGCAAAATGAGCCCAATAAGTTTCCTAATTTGGGGCTCATCAAGGCCTAGGGTGGAAGTCTGCAGCTGAGTGGGCGGACCCCTACAACTATGTGCATAGGGTGAATAGAGTCTGTAATCACTTGGAAGAGATTAATAAAGAGAGTATTCTGCAATTTTTGTGTATTTATTCCAATTAATGCATATTATCCTTTGATGTATGAATTTCCTTTATAATTCTTATGTGATGCGCGAATGTGTATGATTATATTGGATAACTGAATGCATAGAAGAAAATCTAGCAGTGCTAACTGTGACTAACTAATAAGATAAGCAAGTCACTTAGACTAGTTTAGGGATTTGCATGGTACGCTGCCTTGGCAGCGCGAAAGGGTCTAAATCAAGGGTTAGGGCCACGTGAAGGATAGCTGACCCATTTCACTAAGGTATTGAAAGATGGAATAGAGGGCTCGACTGGCAAGCCCTAGAGTGAAGTGACCTGCGTGAAGGAAGGAACAAAATTAACTAAAGCGGCATCACGACCATCTTATGCTTTGCGAGCTGATGTTGAAAGGGCCAGTAGTGTAGGGATTTGTTTGGCTAATTAATGTTGAACCTGATTCAAACCCCCTCAAGCCAACAACATGCTTGTGATGGTAAAGGTGGTGAGATGATACCAAGCTTCATCTTCCGTGATGGTTTGCATGCACCCCATGGTGACAGCTTGTTGAAGCAAATTCTTGTCTTCGTTGCAACTGGAGATTGGTTCGGCTCCTTCATCCAACTCATCTGCTAACATGTGCATGGTCTTATTAGGTTTGGCTGAGACGGAAACACACTGATGCATAGTTTTTGTGCTAAAATTCAAGTGTGTGATGGTGGTCATGTGCATCAACTTGTCGAAATACATGTTCATCTCCAGTTGGACTTGCTTCTTGTCTTCACCTTGGTGAGTGCGCTAAATGGGTTCAATCACATACGTGTGCACAATGACATGCTTTCTGCTGAATCCCTTACATGCGATCAACAACATTTATCACCATGTCTACTCTGTGCCAGCTACTGGGATATATCTATAACTTGTATGGGCACAGTTTCATCCATAAGTGAATGTTTCACACCTCATTATTCTTGTTAATGCTGCAACTCATTTGCTTGTTTGTGCAGCTTCATGCTCTTCCTCGAGTTCCTATTACAGCACATGCAACTCCTTCCTTATTCCATTATCTTCCTTCACGTGATCTTCATGTCGCGTTGTCACCTCATAGCATGAGTCTTCAAAGATAATTTCATCATCAGTGGACTTTCTTGAGATTGCAACTTTGTTCTGCATCCATGTTGTCAACAACCTTCCTCTTGCATTTGTTGCATTGGTATGCTACCTTCAGCTGTTGTTCATGATGTTTCTCATTGTAATGTTGTTGATGTCATACCTTGATGTCCCTTTCTATGAACAACTTGATGTCTTTGTGAGTAGGCAAGCTCATAGACACTTGATCGACTGCATCCCCAAGTGTGCTCTAAATGGTGTCTTCAACTCTACTCTCCTGGAAACCATTGTACCTGTGCTGCTGAGAGGTAGATGAACATCTGCAATACCAAGAGACATGGAAACACTCATGGCAAGAGATTTATCAGTCAAAAATCAAAATTAACTTGAGAACTGGCTTGCAACATACATGTGTGATTGATCATGAAGGTTATGTAATTTCTTCCCAGAGGTCAGGAGACTAACTTCCAAGACTACAGAAGGCACAGTCTGGGCTGCTAAGAGATTGACTGGCTACTAAAACTACACAATGCATAGTCCAGCCTGACTATTGACTGTTGGAATTGTGCAATTCACAATTTCAGTTGGTAATGACTACAGGCTTAGTGGCTACTACGCAATTTTTTGGGCCAACAGTCACTGTCCCTTAGGATTGTGCAAAGCAGGCTAGGGGAATAGTTGCTGGGTAGAAATACACATTTCTGGAGAGTAAGGCAGAGCCTTCCCTCTCAAGATTCCGCAATGTTGTCTGGTGAGGCAAAGTTTGGGCCAAGGTTGGCCAAACTCACCAATGGGCAACTAAAAGCAAAAGTGAATGTGAATACATGGCGATGCTGGGTGTAAGCATAAGTGAATGATCATGCATGCAAATGGGGAATGAAAGATTCAAAAATGGAACAACATTCATGTGAGTGAGGTGAGTCATCGAATCGGCAACCATTCGTGAAAAACAGTTTCATGCATGAGACAATAGTGAGATAGCAACCAAACTAAAATGACAGCAAGCGCTCACTGAAATAAAGCAAATAACATTCATAAGAAACACAAAAGTGCCAGAAATGCAACACAAGACATGGAAATCAGGCCTACCCTAAAATAACTGAGTTGAATATGTCGACAACTCCTAGATGTGATGTGGGATGTCAAAGCTGCAAGGTTAATGTGAGGAATGAGTTATGTAGCATCTGCTTGATGAATTTGGATAAAATTGAGGTTGTGACGCACATCCCATAGATCTAGGGAAAGCGACACTTGGTGGGAGGTTTCTGAAATGATCCTTGCATGTAACCTCCAACTACCAAAAGTAGATCCCTAAAATAAGGGATGCATTTGCATGTTGCCTTGGGAGAAGTAGCCCATGCATGCAAGTCATTTTTGCTCGATCCTGGAGGGAATTAATTAACTCAGCTACACATCCAAGAGGATGAATGACTACTGGGAGAAAATGGGCATTTCTGGATGGGAGCTAGGCTCAATGTCTAAGAAGTTTGTACAATTTCTAGGCAGAGGAGCTAAGTACTACCCAGATTTGCGCAAATTCTGGGTTAATCATCCCTACTGGGAGAAATTGTGCAATTTTCAATGTGAATGTTGACTGCGATAATTGCACAATTTTGGAGTCCAATAGGCTGCCAGTTAGGATTGTACAATTTCTGGATGGAAGCCTAGTTGCCCTCCAGAATTGCACAATTTCTTGGGGGATCTTCTCAGCCTGCAACTGGACCAAGTCTGGGTGATCAACCTATGAGGGGAATGCATCGAGTTGTGATCGATAGGCTTCCTTTGTGGAAGGAAAACACTGAAGCTTGTGTACTCGATGAAGCAAGACAAGGTACTGTGAAAAGTTGGTAGGGAGGCTCCAAAACAAGGCTAAGGAAAATTTCAAAGGGTGGTTCTAGCCGCTACAACATAACCATATACCAACATGCAAAGCCATGCATGTCAAAACTAGCTAGGAAATGACATATGCAATATGTTACCTAGAAGTATTCCTACTGAAGTTGGTTGATCCTACTCCTCCTTGCTTGATCTTTTCTTTCCTTTCCTTTCTGTGTCCTTCCTTTGCTTGTCTTTCCCTTCCTTGCTCCAAATCTAGAAAGCTCCAAGAAAACTCTAAGTGTCCAAGAGTGAGAGATAGAGAATAAGAGAGAACTCCAAAAATAAACTAAAAAAAGGTTACAAAGTAATCCTCAGAAGCCTTTTTATCAATGTGGCTTCTATTTTCTTCATTTTCCATTATTTTCCTTCACTTTCATCCTCACATGCAACCTTTAACCTTTAACCTTCCTTTTCTCCTAATTTCCTTTATTTTCATAAATAAGTGTGCCAAAACACATTTTTGCCTTTTTAATTCCTTATTCATTTCCTTTGCCAATTTCCCTTAGCCATAAACGCATCCAGTGATTCCCACTAGGATATCTTTGCCCATCATTTAGCTTGGAATAAATGTCCCTTAACCATGGTATTATTTTTCCTTTATTTACTTTTATTACATGAATTTTTAACCAGGGTTTGTTACAGACCCCTCCCCCTTGGGGAACACCATCCTTAGTGCTAAACCACACCAAGACCTTAGAAAAAATACTGAAAAACAAACATACTTCCCATGGAGCTTTATAACTTAGCTCGTTTCTGTATTTATAATGAATGTCCTGATAAAAAGAAAATCATTGTGACAACATGACAATATAACAACCATACCACTTATTAGAGCTTTATAACACAACTCATGGTAGTAATTACTTAAATATACCTATGTACACATACCAAAACGTATTTTCCTCCTCTAGCAAACAAACAAGGATACATAGTCTGCATCTGATTCGCCATCTCCCATGTAGCTTCTTTGGGCCCAAAGTTCTTCCACTACACTTTAAATTGCTCTATGGCACTATTCCTTATCATCAGTTTCTTTTGCTGCAATATGCACCGAGGCTCTAGCTGGAATTCTCCTTTTTTCTCCACCTACAATACAGACCAATTAATAACATGATCAACATCATTTATATATATTTTAAGCAATGAAACATGGAAAAAATCATGGACTTTCCTTGTTGGAGGAAGTGCAAGTTGATAGGCCACTGATCCAATCATCTCAAGGGTCTCAAAAGTTCTACAATATTGTGGTACCAACTTGGCACGTGATCCAATCCACAAATATCTCTTCTTGGGCTTGATGCACAAATACACATACTCTCCACTTGAAACTAGGGAAAATTTTATGGGCTAATATTCGTAGGTGGGTTAATTTTCCATGCTTTTTCCAAAAAAAAGATTTGCCAATTTCCATTTTTTTCTAAAGTGATTGGCCAAAATTTTATAGAACACCATTATCTTACCTTAAAAATCGAAAAAATATTATATTGACTAATATAAAATCATTTGAAATCTAAATATTTCTACAAAAGATTTACCATTTTCATATTAGGTACTAGTAAGATTCACTGACATTTCTAAACTTTAAGATACACTTCCATCCTTAGATTTTCCCTGCTTGAAAACCCTTGACTACCCTATATTGGTCTACATAACTCTTCTATCTATCATGTGCTCCCTTTATATTCTTCTTGATAACCTACATTTCCTATTCTGTATCTACCAATGTATCTAGTCCAATAAGTACCATGTTCACTAGATCACTCTAGTCGATGGGAGTATTACAACTCTGCCCATATGTGCCTCGAAAGGACTCATCCTCAATGACTCTTGATAACCATTGTTTTATGCAAAATAAACTAATGGAAGATACTCCTCCTATCTTCTCTACTGGTGCATCACATACATACTCAACAAATCCTCCAAGATCCTGTTGACCTTCTTTGTTTATCCATCTATTTTCCGATGATAGGTTGTACTGAAGGTCAACTCCGTACCCAAACCTACAAATAACTCTTTCCAAAACTTTGAAGTGAACTTTTCATCCTTTTCTGACACAATCTTCTTCAGAACACCATGTAATCTCATGATCAACTTAATGAAAACTTGTTCCACCTCACTAGTTGAATATGTAGTCTTCAGTGGAATGAAGTTGTTGGCATTATGTTTCTGGTATGATTATATGTTACAGATGTTGTACTTGATGGAAACACCCATGGCATGGCTCTCAATATGATGAGAATTAAAAAGTTTATTCATGTGGAGAAAAGTTC
>APFE031548792.1:105878-118066 GCA_000404065.3 Pinus taeda
TGAAGTTTGACATGGAGAGCAGAGGTATGAGGCTTGCCAAGGAGGATAGTATGACTATTGATGGAGCCATACTAACTGCAGATAGTCATGGTGACAAATTTTAGTGTAACAAGGGGAAAGCCTCAACTAAAAATCCCACTATCTGTATTATCATACAAGTGGAAATATATCAGTATTACACAAAGCCTTAGCTCTCACATCTAGTTGTGGGGTGTATTAGTGTACCCCAAAAGTATCCCCAACTCTGATGTTAGCTCAAGCTTCTTCTGTGCATCCTTCGTCAAATGGCAATATATTGATGAGCCAAACATCCTAAAGTGACCCACATCTGGTCTCTTACCGGAGAGAGCTTCCTCTAGTGTCTTCATCCCAAGTATGCGATGTGGGCTTCTATTCTACAAATATACCGCTTTGTTGCATGCCTCAGCCCACAAATGAAGTGGTAGGCCTTGGTCATGTAGCATCGTCCGTGCAACCCCTACAATAGTTCTATTCTTCCTCTCGGCCATCCCATTCTACAAGGGTTATGAGATTTCGTCAACTCTTTTTTAATTCCTTTCGCTGCACAAAAATCCTTAAAATCTTGATAGACATATTCTCCACTGTTGTCACTTCTCAAGGCCTTGATCTTCTTCCCTAATTCTTTCTTGACCAAAGCTTTGAACTCACAAAACTTTGAGAAGGTTTGGTCCTTCTTCTGCATGAAATAAATCCAACATTTATGAGAATAATCATCAACGAAAATCACATAATACCTTTGCTTCATTGTGGATGCCATCGAGAATGGTCCACAAACATCAGTATGAACTCACTCTAAGATTTCTTTTGCTTGACTATCTCGATCATGAAAGGAAGACTTGGCGTACTTTCCCAAGGTACAACCTTTACATGTGTCAAATTTCTCATGTTTACCTTTGGGAATTCATGTAGATATCTATTGCATTATCTTCAAGGCCCCATGATGCAAATGGCCCAATCCCTTGTGCAACAACTCGCCGATGTCTTGGCTTTGCACCAATTATGCTTTCAAACTCAATGTTGCACAATGATCTACCTCTAGTTTATAGAGATTCTTCACTCGAATCCTAATCCTCTTGGTCTAACCCATGGCTATGTGTCTTCGGAATGCCTTTCCTTTACTAAAGACAACATTGTAGCCTTCGTCCTCCAACATCATGATAGATACCAAGTTCTTCTTTAGTCTAGGCACATACTTCACATCTGTGAAGGTGAGAGGAGCTCCATGCTCCCTCTGAAAAGAAACTGTGCCCACTCCTTAAACACTTTACTTTACATCATCACCCATCTCTATCTGCATCTTGAGGTCTTTCTCCTCCAAGGTACTGAATAAACTTTTATCGCCAGTCATGTGGAATGAGGCTCCACTGTCAAGATACCAAACACAACCCACCATCGATGACACCATAGATGCGATGAGGGTGAATTCAATTTTGAACTAAGAGGCTAATGCCTCACCTTTTGATCATTTCAAGGATCCCTTCTTGGACTTTCTCGATGGGAAATTAGTGACATAATGTCCCATCCCATGACAATTAAACCATCTCACTTTAGACTTGTCAAACTTCTTCACTCCATGAGAAGAATTCGATTTGGAATGGGAAGCTTCCCCCTTCCCTTCCCTTACCTTACCTGCTAAAGCCATATTTTCTTCATCATCATTCTTTGATGAAGAACAATCTCATGTGCTCCTCCTGATCTCCTCCTGCATCAGATCCGACCACTGTCGTTCCCAATCTGGCAGTTTCTCCCTTCCATTCACAAAGTCCTAGTAGCTATTATAACTCTTTGGAAGGTCGAGGAGAGAAAGACTCACCATATCATCATTGTCAGTAGTTATTCCCACACTGCTAAGCTCATCTTTGCAGGTGGTGAGCTTGTTCAGATATGTGGAAATAGTATCGCCCTTCTCCATCTTGATTCTTTGAAGCTTATCCTTGAGCGCCAATTTCCTCTGGTTGCTACTATTCTAGTAGAGGTCCTTCAATGTCTTACACATTGAAAATGGGGTATCCTTCCATGGAGACTCAAGACAATATGGTTTTGAAATCCCTTAAGGATAATCTATCTCGCCTTCACCACACACTTATTCCATTCAGCCAACTCTTGTGCATTAGTTGAAGATGGCTTTTGGATTTCTTGATCAATGAATTCCTTCAAGCTGTTGTCTTCTAATACAGCCTCCATGCGATCTTTCCATGCTATGGAATTCAAGCTAGCATCCAAGGCATACTCGAGTCTCAAGCCATTGAATACCATTGGCCAACCTTGAAGTATGATAAGAATTTGATTTTTCAACTTGCAACCCTAAACTTCAAACTTCGAATTCTCTTCTCAATATATTTTTCACAGCTTCGATAACCTTTGGTCCGATACCATGTAGAAATTTTGACTATAGATCAACCTGATAATGCCATATAACTAAAGCAAAATACTTTAATCTACTTCTACAATCAAACTTGTGGAATCTTAATAAATTTGAGCAAGATCAAGTTGAACACATATATCTAGAAGAATAATTAATGCACATGAAACAGAAAAGAATACTCATGGGAAAGACTTAGCTAAAAAGCCCACTATCTATATTATCATACAAGTGGAAATATATCAAGATTACACAAAGCCCTAGCTCTCATAGCTAGCTAGCTCTCAGTACAATCCCTCATAGATGCTCACAGGCAAAATAGACTGCTCATAAGCCTTCTCCTCTGCCTTCCAAGCTCCTATTTCCTTGTGTTGTTTCTCCTAGGTGATCCTATAGTTACCAAGTGTAACACTGATCACTCACACTGATCTCACACCCCATAAAATTGTGTAATACTCAAGGAATGAATTCCTTCTACATGCATGAGTTTTGTTTATAGGAAAACTCATGCAACTGATAGTACAGTGTCCCTATCTTTAATCTCAACTGGGTTTTTCTCAGAATAGACATGCATGAGTTACTGATGAGAGAATATTTAGTGATCTGTAGTACACTAGTTGGATGCATGCATGCATTAACTGACTAAAATCACAATTAGTTCCTAAAATAGTTTGGAACTAATTTAACTGGACTTAACTCAATGAACTGAGCTAACTAATTACAACTCAATATTATCTCCTTAATTAAGGGATAATCTCCTTAATTTAAAGGAAAACTATTGCATGACTTCACAAAGACTTCTAACTTGAATTTCTCCAAGTAATTAACTCAAGATGAATTAACTAATTATTTTTCAAGCAACTAGTGAGACTAAATTTGAATTTTGATTCTCAATTTTAATTCAAGGACAAATTAAAATTGGAATATTCTTGTTTCCTCATTTCAACACAAGGTTTGCAATGCTCAATGAAGTGATTGAGACCTACGCATACCTGTAGTACTATGGGCTTATGGGACGACATGAAAAAAATTGACTGGACAGACACCCTTTAGGCTTGTATACGATGTTGAAGTAGTGATGCCCATGGAATACATTATGCCTAGTCTGTGCATAGCAGCACTCACGGGTATGACAAATCGCAAAGCCATAGAAGAGAGGCTCACACAGCTAGTTGAGCTTGAGGAAGAGATATTTCTAGCTGGATTCCACCAATAGGTCCAAAAGCAGCACGAAAAAGCATGGCATGATCAGAACATTAAGCTGCGCACCTTTAAGGTAAGACTTGATTTTGTTATACAACAGTAAGTTTGATAAATTTCCAGGGAAGTTCAGAATGCACTGGTTAGGGCCCTATGTCATTAAAGAGATTACTGACGATGGAGTAGTTCATTTGGTTAAATTGAATGGAGATCCCTTCCCATGAAAGGTGAATGGCAGTCAATTGAAGCCATATATCAGTGGTCCGACCATGTGACTATATGAGGGCAGCAAAGTCTTAGTGCTCTAGGCAGCTGAAAGGAGGTGCAGGAATATAAACTACATTGCCTGGTTTGTGAAGCTGCACGATTGGAGGATTGTGCGAAGCAAGGAAGTGTCACAGGGTTCCCAATAGTGCGACGGGAGCTACGCTACCCAAGGAGAAATCACGCAAGTCAACCAGAAAGTGACCACTAAAGTCATTGTTCATGATTTGATGGTAGAAATGTGGCCAAATGGAGTGGGTGGCCGACATTTAAGACATAATCTATGGGTCAGATCCTTGAAAATATGTTTCCAATCCGGCATTAATGAACCGAATATGGGGGGAACGATCGGATTTGAATTCAAAATTCCCTATAAATTATAGGTGGTTTCCCAGCAAAAAACATTGGAATTTGGAGAATTGAGTTGTTGAGCTCTCAGGTGCACATGAACCAAGAGAAATTTGAAGCTTTGATATCTAGTTCAGTATTTGATACTTTTCCATAGGCGGCACAAGAGTTATTTCATAACATCATATTGACACCCACAGAGGCTATGAACACCGAAGCAGTGACAGTTGAGGAGGTTGAGCCGGAGGTTGTTAGGGAGGCAGAAGAAGATGCCCCGGAGGTTGTAGAAGTATTAGCGGAAGTTCCCAAATCCCCATGGACACCTAGACTGAAGTCGACCCTAACCAAGGAGAGTGCAAAGGATAAAAAGGGCAAGCAGCCTATAATACCGGTGTGTGCATTGCCGAGAAGAAACCCACCAAAGAATAAGCCCACCACATAAGAAAATGGCAAAGCCACCAATCTGGAGCCGGAGCAGGAAGAAATCGAAGACATCTTGATGGATGATGAGGACTTGGGGATAAACATGGAGGAAGTTGAAGTCCAGGGTGTTTACCTTATCACTCGGTTACCTAAGTATGTCCCTCCACATAAGGGAAAGAACAAGGTGCCAAAAGATATTGACGAAAGCAAGGTCCCTTTGCAAACCCCTCTGCTGCTGGATGAGATTGTCATTAAAGAACCACACTCAATGTGGGTTCCTCTGTTAAAGCTCGAAGATTGGGCCTTAGCTAACCATGAGAAGTTCCTGCACTTAGCGACTGAGAAGCTAATGCATCGCATTATTGACACAACCACTAGGATGACCACATTAGAGCTGCAAAAGTGGCTCAAGGGAGTAGACAAGGTAGGTCTACTCAACCTTCTATGGGTGTCGCACTACAACCATACCCTGATTATAGTATTGGTCATCAAGCAGTTGCTATGCCTGGTGCATGATGGTTTATATGGATGGAGGAGCCAATACCCATCACTGACAGATTGATCCATAGGATCACATGGCTGCCCTACACAGGATAAAATCCAACCATGATGTTTGGCATAAAAGTTGGCAAGTAGGCCCTCCCGGAGGCCATGAAGGATAAATTTAAGCTTGTGAAGAAGTCGTGTAGATATGCCATTTGCAGTATCAGTGCCCTGTTGTAAAGGTGGCAGCACATATTTTGGTAGGAAAGATGACGAGGTAGTGTCACACAGATGAGGTTCCCGTACCTGTCATTGCACTATCAGCCCAATGTACTGAAGGAGTCCAGTTCAATTGGGCACACTATCTCTGTGGTGAGTTCCTTGTGAACTGTCGTGAGGTACAAGAGCTTAGAAATACCTTCCACTATGTGTGGCTATTAGTGTCTATTGTGCTGGTAGCATGGGAGCTACCAGAGGATAGTCAATTCCCCTCGGTTGCACCATACCTACCAAAAGCAGCAAAGTAGGCTTCATTATGGGTGACCAAGGATGCACAGTGCATCAAGGATAGCAAGATATTCTAGATCTTGATGGAGGTGAACATCCGCATGGCCATCAATCGAAAACCGAGGTTGTCACCTACTGTGTTTGCCAAACTATAGGGCTATGCAAAGTTCAAGGCAGATTTTCACCATGTGTTAATCGAGCATGGAAGGACCCTGTGTAGACATGGTATGACTTGCCTTACTTAGAAATGGATGAAGCCATTGATGCAGTACTTGATCAGTGGCCAGCAAAGTGGCACAATACATCATACTTGGTGATGGGGGCAAGCAAGACCTTCACGCAGCGCAAGAAGGAGGAGGCCAAGCTCAAAATGGAAAAGTTGGGTGAGAAGAGGAAGAAGGAGGCTACTAACAAGGCCCAGGTGGAGCATGATGCCACTTAGCAGACAAAGAAAAACACAGGTTGAATAGAGCGGGGCTTTGACAAAGGCACGAGGTTGCCTTCACCCGAGACAGAGGAAGAGACAGACGAGCAAACAGAGTAGCATGTGGACCATAGGCAATGTCTAGTCGCATCAAGCGTCCATAGGAACAAGAGAAAGGAGGGTCGAGGAAGAAATCTGAGGCCACTAAGACGTCATTGGACCCAATCACCATCACAAAGGGTGATTTCCACGACATTGGAGACACAGTGTGAGATGTCACCGCAAAGGCCCTACAGTAGTTTGAGCAGAAGCAACAACTAATATTGGGGGCCATCTAGATAGGTCTGCAGGAGTTGTAGACCCGTGTGTCATAAGTTGGCACAGTGTCCACTAGCCTCACTATCGACACTTAAGAAGCTACTGAGATGTTGCATGTGAAGGTCTCCATTGCAATAATGTTGTTCCATGGAGCACTAAACATCAAGAATGAAGCTGACAGGTGCACTATTAGCGCCCTCAAGGGAGTGGGGTTGAACTTGGCAATGCTCCCTAGTGAGGCACTCCATCTACTGCAGGATTGAGTGATCACGAAGTTGAGGGCCCGTGAACACCACACTCTGTAGGTGATCAGCAAGCAGAGGATTAATAATGAGCAGATAGCCCTACAGCGAGACTCTTCCATCGCCACCATTACTGAGGTAACTGACTAAAACAAGCATATAATTCAGGTCATGGAGGAGGCATGCCTAATGGTCCTAGAGTTGGTCATTTCTGAGGAAGAACCAATTAAGGTGTGCGTTCACAAGCTTTCTACAGGGGTGCGTAGCACTCGTACAAAGATGGCTAGGGTTTAGCTGGAGTTGAACCTACATATTACCGAATTACAGTTGAAGGCCTAGCCTTCAACTCTGCTAGAAGTGAAGGAGCAATGTGCAACCACTGTCATAGAGGCAATAATAGTGGTCGACACTACAGTAGCAAACTGCACACAACTTTTTGAATAGTCGTTTGAGGTCCTAACAAGCCTGCAGGAGGACCCTAATGTACAATAGCTAGAGACAGAAGCACGAGAACTGCAGTAGTGCTACGATGAGGTAAAAGGCATAGCGTGAACCGTGGTGCTCATGCAAGGACCGACAAAGCAGCAGGAGGCCAAGTAGTTGAAAGAACAGGTAGATGTAGCGTAACACAAGGAGGCAATTGTGAAGGCACGACTGAAGCCCTGGTTGGATGAGGCTTACATAGTTACAACCTCTATTGAAGGAAATCTTGTGAATATACAAGCAACTTAGCAAATGCTTCAGGCTGACAATTTAGGAGTAGTGACCAAGCACATGGTCGAAGAAGTGAAGAAGGTGGTCGCATGGTGCACTACCAAGGTTGTGGTCATACAGGTTGACCTGAGAGGTCTTCGTGCTAAGATCTCCATGCTGTAGAGTGACTCAAGGGTGAGTCACAATGTTTATGTTGGGGGCCTATTGGGAAAGGGATCCCCCAAGGACATTTTTTTGGCTAAAATCCCATGTTTTGGGTCAAATTTTGTAATAAAGTTGTAAAGTCTCCACATTTTTTGGTCATGGAGCATGAAGGTGTCATGAGTCATAAAGGGTTCACCACCCTTAATTTGTAAAGTGTAACTTCCGCTGTAAAGATCCACCCATGGTCCATAGACCATGGGATTGTATAAAAGGAGCTAAGTAAGTAAGCTCTAAGTAGTTAGAAGTATTTAGCAAAGAATGGAGTGAATAGTCTTGAAAGTGAAGTCTAAGTGTTTCGAGTCTTAGCATAGGTAGAGGCTCTGTAGCTGAGTGCACAGAGACCTAAGGTAGAAGTTTGCAACTAAGTGCGCAGACCCCTGTAGCTTTGTGTGCGGGATGGATAGAGTTTGTAATAATCTGAAGATATCAATAAAGAGAAGTATTGTGCAAATTCTGTGTAACTATTTCTTTTTAATGCATCTAGTTATATTGCATTTTGGTTTTAACTTACAATTTTCATGTGATGCGGGAATGTACGTGATTACATTAGATAATCAAACGCAAGTAAGAATATCTATTTACACGTTGCTAACTATGATTTTTTAGTAAGATAAGTAATACACTTGGGCTAACTTGGGAACTTATACAACCTACCATCATAGCAGTGTGAAAGTACCTAGATCGTGGGTTAAGGTTGTGCCAAGGTCAATCGCACTCCTTCGTGGAGGTCTTGAAGAGTGGAATAAAGGGCTAGACTAATAGAGCCCTAGAACTTAATGACTTGCATGAAAGTAGGAATAAAGGGTATAAACCAACATCACAACCATCTCAGGGTGTGGAAACTTGGTTCCAGCATCCCCCCATACTACTTCAGGTGAGACTTTGGTCCGTACTCCACAGGCTGATGCCGAAAGGGCCAGTAGTGTATGGATTTGTTTGGCTAACTAATGTTGAACCTGGGTCAAGCCCCACGCAACCAACACTTGATGGTATCTTGATCTCAAGTTGATCCTAGAGAACATCTTTTATCCCTTCAAGTGATCAAACAAATCATTAATCCTTGGTAATGGGTATCTGTTCTTAATCATCACCTTGTTCAGTCACCTATAATAAATGCACAATCTGAGAGTACCATATTTCTTCTTTATGAACAACACTGGTGCACACCAACATTGATCTGATTGGGATAATTTGTTTTCTATACTAAATTATTTTTTTGCATTATGTTAAATGTTCTTAAGGATTCATGAGGTTAATTGCAAGTTTAAACATGATTTTTTGTATGCTTTTATGTAAATTTTATGTGAAAATTAACATAAACAAATGGTTGAACAATATCATATAATAGACATAAACATCACCGTAAATAGTATAACAACAACACATGATGAAGGATTTCACCACTCTTGGGCTAGATCTCCTTGATCCAACTTCCAGTGGCTTGGCCCTCTGTATTATGCTCAAAAATGTGAATACATTAGTTTACAATGCTCAAAAAGCTCTGAAACCTATTCCAGCGGCTCTAGAATGCCCAAAAATGCCCGTGTAGCCTCTTTCTTATCCTGATTTGGTCAAACCTTGAAGAAGTTATGTCCTTTCCAAGTTTTTTGCTAATCGCACCACAAATTCCCCAAAATATAGAACCATCCTACAAATTTGTCTGACAATTTCACCGATTTTGTCAGATGTTTTAAATTTCCTCTAATGCCTTATATCAGAAAAGTTTGGGCACATGGTGGCCATGTTATGTGGCTAAGGCCAACACCCCGCCCCCACTAGTCGGACCTTTGTTCCTCTTCGATAGTTTCCACATGGTTAGCGTATACCCAAGGGCAGGCCCTTCCCTCGAATGGTATGCACATTTTTTTCAAATATACTCCGACAACATAATATGTAAAATTATAATTTGGTTGCATGTTGGTAGTTGGATTGTCATGTTGCTTAGTGGTTGTGGGTTTGACCCCCACTGTTGCTACCCATACTTTGACCCAAAATTTTGGTGGCCACTGGGCTACCACGTTCACCAATCAAATCGCCACATAGACCTACACAGTCAACACCACGTCAGCAGTGCAGACTTCTGATGTGGCTATCAAATTTTTACAAAAAATTGCCTATTTGGGAAAGTTAATAGAAGATGATTATAGGAGCATACAGTCTCCATTTTGTGTGAAAAAAGTTGTGATGGATTCAGGATGATGAGAACTACATGGTCATTTAGGTTCCACATTGATCCAACAACTTTTAATTTTGAGCTATTTTTTGAGCACCTGATCATTCCTCCCCACTGGAAGCCTTTTGGACCCCAAAAGATCGCTTCAGTTGTCCAACAGGTGAGAGTAAAATTCCCTCACCTTTCCAATCTTGATGCATTTGGATTTTGAAGGATTTTTTCCTTTGAGCCCCACTATAAGGTAGTCCACACTCCCTCGTTTCGAAAACCTTTTTCTTCTATCAATAATGGTGTTTTGTTGCAGTTCATCAAGGTATTTAGGAGAAAAATCCTCAATGAAAGGAACTTGGACATTTTCTCCTTGATCTTCTATCAAAGGAGGTTCATACATCCTTAAGTTCTCAACATTAACAACAACATAAATTTACATATATGAAGGCAAATCCAACCTAAAGGCATTGTTACCAATATTTTATAGAATTATGAATGGACCATATCTAATTGGTTTTAGATTTTTACCTTCTCCTTGGAGCCTCTCTTTGCTAATGTGAAGCCAAAATTCATCACCAAATTGGAACTTTTTATCTACACGATGTTTGTCATGCCTTGCTTTGTACTTTCTTTGGATCCTTTCCAATTGTTCTTGAACTCTTTGGTGTACCAATTGGATTTGTTCAATGAACTTTCTTGCTTTTTCTATGTCACTATGACCATAAATAGCAACATATTTTTCAAAAATGAAATCCAATGGAGACTTAGGCAAGTATCCCGAACATGCTTCACATGGTGATGTTTGAGTTGAAGAGCGCTTGGCCCAGTTGTAAGCATGTTGAATGTAGTGCAAATGTTCATCCCAGAACTTAGGATGCTTGATGTGATACCCACAAAGAAGATGTATCACTTTAATGTTCACCACTTATGTTTGGCCATATGTTTGTGGATGAAATGTTGTACTCTTTTTCAATTTGGTGTCCATGAATATGTTGGCATTATGGCTCAGGTTTGGAGCTATGGCACAGGTGTTGTCCTTGATGGCAACCTTCTTTGATATCAGATCTCAGTTCAGGCACTCAGAAAGTAGAAACATACATATACGCTGGTTCATCTAGACGAAGGCACGTATACACGCGGGTTATACTTTACAAAAGCGCGTATATGTTGGGGATCATTCTTTTGGTCCATGACAGTTAGATCTTGGAACTTGAACCTATGTTTTGGACCATGGCGTCTCGTCAGATGTGTTGATCCCTAGTTTTGGGTTCATGGTATTGAAATGTTATGGTTTTGGACCATGGTATTGGGAAGGCCTAAGACTATAAAAGAGGAAGGAGATCTTGTGACAAATTACCATATGAATTATAATTGAAGATCTGAAAAGTGCTAGAGCTGGTATATTGGGTGGTGATGCAGATCTGGATCTGAAGGAAGGAGGAATTTTAGCACAAAAGGAAGGATAAGTTCTATTCATGGGTCATAATTTTTAAGCTTGAATGATAGTATCTTTGTATGATTTTGATCTGCTAGATGTGACACTGGCTTGATCTATCTGGTAATCTGAGTTAATTAATGATTGAATAGTTGAAAGAGTGAATTATCCTTCGTAAGATCTGTACGCAGGTTCAGTAAGGCGAAGACGCGTATACACGCAGTTTCAGTGAAGTAAAGGGGAGTATATGCAGGTTGTTCCATACGCAGAAGCGTATGCACGCTAGTTTCAGGCTGTTGAAATAGCGTATATAATCTAAGTTGTGATCTAGCTGCATCTGACTATTGCTGCTGTGTTCTGGGTTCTGCTTTCTGGTGTATGGTTTCTGGTACTGTGTTTTGGGTACAGTTGTAAGGAGAATATCTACTTGATTCAGATCTAATTTATGAAAAGGAGATTTGTTGATTCTTGATGATTGGTTGATGTTCATGGATCTAGTTTGAAAATTGATGAAACGTGGTCCCTGTAAGAAAGAGAAGGTTGTAGCCTTCTGTAGGTCAGCACCTACGTACTAGTATCTTGGCTAGTGCAAGAGCTAAGGGGGTTGTAGCTCCCTTCCAGGAGAATCTGGAAAACGAGAGAGAGTTGTAGCTCTCTGCAGGTTGCAGCCTGTGTACTGGTAAAGGACTGCACCAGTACATTGTAAACCGAAGTTTCTAATTAAAGAAAGATAGAGACGAATTGCAGCATGTGGTTTTCACCCACATTGGGTTTCCACCTTATATCTGGTGTTCTTGTGTGTGATTGTCTTTCTGCTCTGTTTTACTATCTGGTATTTGATGCTGCAGCTCAGATTAACAAACATCATCTGAAAGTTTAAGTAAATTAAAAGTTTGCTCTGTATACGCGGTTATTCTTCTGAATAGTTGCGTATATACGCGGGTTGAATTAACTGAAGTAGCGTATACAATTTGGTTTTTGAAAAGGATTATTTGACTTGATGATACTGATTCACCCCCCCCTCTCAGTATTATTTCCAACAATTGGTATCAGAGCAGGTCCTTCTGAAGAAGCTTGAT